>JACXGI010000648.1:44893-105320 GCA_016801175.1 Esox masquinongy
AGAATGGAAGAAGTATATATATATATATATATATATATATATATATATATATATATATATATATTCTACTTTATATACCATAAATAATAACTAAATTATTTAGAAACAATCAATACAGTCAATTCTGTATGTGTGTGTATGTGATGAGGAGTGACAGATTTTCTCGCCTGGATGTTTCAAAGCATGTCGGCTCATTAGTACTGTCAAGCTCCTCCATCTAAAACAACTGGATTCGTCAAGCCCAGCTCGCCATACACAAGTCTGACTAGATCTAGAGCACAGGTATTCAAACTTCATACTATGATAAAAAATATTGACAGAAAAGTTTAAAATTCATTATAATATATATGGGACTATCACCGTCTTGTTTAAAAAGATAATTTGCTTACTACAGAGCAGCTAGGGGAGCTTCCCCTCCCAACCCAAAACTATTCTGTCCTCACAGACTAATGGTAATACCAGCTTTCCCTTGAGGCTTGGAGCGCAGAGTCTCTGCCCATTTTTAGACAGCATCTGAAACCCAACCATTTCAAAGAGTACCTAAAACAACTCTTCAGCCACCTCCGCTGATGCCTTTGTGAAATAGCCATCTTGTGTAAAAACATCATTGGATTCACTTTCACATCATCAAAATATATATTTTTTTATTTAAATATTAACTTTTGCACAGTCATAACCTAGGTTGAAAATGAAAATTGGCGTTCTATGTAATGGTGTCCGTGTCTGGGGTATCTGTCCCCCTGCTCCACTACGCTTCAGTACAATGTTTAAATCGGGAGAACATTAGAGGATGTAGAAGCTAAACAAGCATCTGTTGATGTTGCGGCAGTACAGTGTGAGGGTTTGAAAGTGAGTCTTTGTTCCACTGTTTTAGGGTTTGTTTACATGACACTACGTTTTCTGAGAAATATCGAAGAAAACTCAATTTCATTGTGTAAACTTGCAGCTATTGATAGCTTGAGACACCAGCTTCCGAGGTAGCGTGTGCCACATTTTTGATAGAGCCCACCTGGAGTTTTGCAAGTGTGAAGACAATTGTGTTGGAATTGTATTAAGTCTCTCTACAGTGTGCACGCATATCGCTTGATACTCCTGCAATCGACAGCCACAATCCTGCGTGGTACGTCTCGAACATGCCATAAATTCAAACGCTCTGGAAATTATTATGCAAACGAAGATTAGTGTATGTAGTATTTTATTCTCTCTTTCGTTGTGTAAACATGCTAATAGACAGGATATCATCAGCCTGCTTATTTGCACTCCCTTGTTTGTGCAAACCCTGCTTTTGTCAAATAATCCTCCATTTACCGCAATTACAGCCTTGCATATCTTTGGCATTCTAGCTGTCAGTTTGTTGAGGTAATCTGAAAAGATTTCACCCCAAGCTTCCTGAAGCATCTCCCACAAGATGGATTGGCTTGATGGGCACTTCTTACATACCATACGGCCAAGATGCTCCCACAGCAGCTCAGTAAGGTTGAGATCCGGTGACTGCGCTGGCCACTCTATTATAGACAGAATAACAGATGACTGCTTCTTCCCTAAATAGTTCTTGAATAGTTTGGAGCTGTGTTTGGGTCATTGTCCTGTTGTTAGAGGAAATTTTCTCCAATCAGTCGCCATTCACAGAGTATGGCATGTCATTGCAAAATGGAGTGATAGCTCTCCTTCTTCAAGATCCCTTTAACTCTGTACAAATCTCCCATTTTACCACCACCAAGGCACCCCAAGACAATCACATTGACTCCACCATGCTTGACAGATGGCGTCAAGCACTCCTCCAGCTTCTTTTCATTTGGTCTGCATCTCAGAAATGTTATTCTTTGTGATCCAAACATATCAAACTTAACACTTAACATAACACTTTTTTTTCCCAATTTTCCTATGTCCACTGTCTGTGTTGTTTTGCCCATCTTTATTGTTTTCTTTTTCGGCCAGTCTGAGATATTATGGCTTTCTCTTTGCAACTCTGCCTAGAAGGCCAGCATCCTGGAGTCGCCTCTTCACTGTTGACATTGAGACTAGTGTTTTGTGGGTACTTTTTAATGAAGCTGCCAGTTCTCAAACTAGACACTATAATGTATTTGTCCTCATGCTCAGTTGTGCACCGGGACCTTCCACTTATTCTTCTATTCAGGTTATAGCCAGTTTGTCATGTTCTGTGAAGGAAGCAGTACACAGCATATGTACGAGTGTTTCAGTTTCTTGGCAATTTCTCACATGGAATAGACTTTATTTCTCAGAACCAGAAAGGACTGATGAGTTTCAGAAGAATATTCTTTGTTTCTGGCCATTTTGAGCCTTTAGTTGAACACAGAATTGGCGATGCTCCAGATACTCTACTAGTCTAAAGAAGGCCCATTTATTGCTTTTCTTAATCACCTCATCAGTTTTCAGCTGTGCTAACATAATTGCAATAGAGTTTTCTAATGATCAATTAGTGCTTTAAAATGATAAATGTGGATTAGCAAACACAGTGTGCCATTGGAACACAGGAGTGATGGTTGCTGATAATGGGCCTCTGTACGCCTGTGTAGATATTCCATTAAAAACAGCCATTTCCACCTTCAATAGTCATTTACAACATTAACAATGTAGTGTATTTCTGATCAATTTGATGTTATTTTAATGGACAAAAGTTTTGCTTTTCTTTCGAAAACAAGGACATTTCAAACTTTTGAACAGTAGTGTACATACAATTGCAATGTTTGTACTATGATGATGTGGTATTTCTGAAACAAATCCTATTCAAGTGTTTGTATATGGAGTTATCTTTGTTTCAATAAGAACAAACAAAAGTATTAGTATTGCAAACAAAATAGTTGATACTGAAAGCAAAACATCAACCAAATTGCATTGTGATCACAAAAATATACACGGCAAATAAAGTCTTGCAGTTTGGCATCCTGGTGTCCTTCTTGTTTTAACATCATTTTTATATTCATCAAACCGTTCAGTGCTTTCTGTGCCCCAATAATGAACCCTCTTTCAAAGTCACTTAGATCCTTTCCTCTTGCCATATTGGTCCAAATCAAAGTGAAATGGGCCTTGCTCACCATTTTTATACATGCCACAGAACATTATAGGATTCTAATTGCTTTTAGTGTATCATGCAGTACACCTGCATGGAAGCAACTGCATTTGTCAGGTCCTCCACCCATTTATTCAGGTTTTTCCTTAATTTGTCATCTGTGTCTATATACACAATTAATGATGGAGAAGGGGCCCTAAGAGACCGCTTATGTTGCATATGCCTGGAACTGGCCCCGGTGCTATGAATTATGAGATTATGACTATAATGTCACATAGGAGAGGATAGGAAACGTCAATAGAAAAGTGTCTCCATTCTAAGCCAGCTGGACAATGCCAGGGCATCACGTGACAACACAGATATTTGCAGACCAGAAGAACAAAACATCTAAATGGCATTAACTCTTCCAAGCAAGGTGACTGGCACAAGCTTTCCAAAACTGTATTTTTTGTTTAAAGTTTATCTATCGCCGGGGGAAAGTTTTAAATGGTGCTGAGTGTAGTAGCTATTTAACTTAAGTCCACAGATAGCTGAAGTTCTGTAAATAAATCATAAACTGGAGATATTCTAACTCAGAGGTGTCAGTAAAGGCATTAGGTCACTTATTCTAATTCTATAGCCGGAGAAAATACCAAACAGCTGGTATACTGAATGTTGTCAATGTATAAATACATTTTATAGGGTCCCGCAGTCTTTGGTATTATAAAAAAAATGTTTCTAGTGTGTGATCACACAGTTTGGGAAAGAGGTTTGATGTATGTGAAGAAAGTCAACAATAGCATACAGTCCAGTCTTGTTGCTCATTGGAGGATAAAACAAGGCTATAGTTATTGGTTTGTGACTATTTTTGTATGAGTTATATCTATTTAATGAACACATATATATTACATTTTGACAGGATGGAAAATTGGTAGGACCATTCAATCAGGTGAAAGGCTTTCTCTGCGTGACCATGAGTCCAGCACAACCTCAACCATGTCCCGAACCCAAAACCTCAAGATTGTCTGGGGCTCGGAGTCCCACAGTATACATGCTAATGTCAGGAGTTAGAGCAATTCAAATTGTTTTCCACTGTGAATTTTTACATCGCAGCAATTCAATTTTGCGGATATCGATAGAGCAACCACAGCGGTACTCTCCTTGGTGTGTGTTGTCTTGGTTGCGGACAACTGCCTGTAGATTCATTGTGCTCCTTAGATCCTATCCTTTAAAACCATGTTGTGCCTGGCCCTGGCTCAGCCAAGCCCATAGGGGAACACCACACATTGTTGCTAGACCCCCTCAGTCCTAAAGTCATGGTTGATCAAGGGTTTCCCTTTCAGGATCACCTACCAATGGAGGTGGTATGCCTTTGTGTGTCCTGCACAGAAATATCATCCTCACCCAAGAGGACTGGCTGTGTGACCAGATCTGAGCCATAACCAGCTCTCCTCTCCCCTGTTCTCATTCTCTATCTCCGGCCTTTAAGGCTGCGAACCATCAAATCCTTCTCGCCACCTTCTCAGGACTGGGCATCACAGGCTCTGCACACCCTTGGATTTCTAGTATTCTGCCTGGCGGGCTGCTCCCACTACTGTAGATGACGTGGAGAGGACCTGTGTCTGCTCCAATAGCTCTTACTTTTAGTGTTCCCCCAGAGCTCTATGCTAGGCCCTTTCTTCTTCTGTCTATATACCAAGTCTCTTGGGACTGTCATATCCACACATGGCCTCTCTTATCGTTAGTATACGGATGAAATTCACCTATCACACACCCAGGTGGTGATATGCATTTCTGTGTGCCTGGCCAACATCTTTTCTTGGATGTTGACTCACTACCTGAAGGAGCAGAAATTCAAGCAGAGCACTCAGAAATTCACAGAACCAGTTGCAGGAGCGGAGAAACATTACTTAAAAGTTTAAACTACATTGAGTGCACAGACAGTGTTGCATGGAAACTTGTCTGTGCCTTCTCGAAATGTACCTGCCCCTTCTCAAAATCCATCAGCACTCACTTGACAGATTTATTTGTCCTCAAATATGTAATCATGTTTGAATATTTGTTGTATATTTGTTACGGTTGGAATGTTGTCTGGGGTGCAGTCACGTGTGTTGCAAAGCAGAGGACCACTGGTTTGCACCCGATGTGGTGCCAGGCAAATGTGACAGGTAGAAAAAACGCGTAATTTCTTGTTGACAGTATGCTCTGTAAGTAATGTCATTTCATTTTTGTGCATGTGAACATGTATTTAGTTAAATCACGGGTTACATAAAACAGCAAGAAATGCTGAAAGGGGTTACAAGATATTTTGACAAGTTTAAGAACGTGTTAACTATTACTGTGGTTTCAAAAAATAATTACTGTTAGATCATCAATCTACTCGCACTGTCTAATCTAACAAAATTGATTGCTTATGTCTGCAAGTCTATATTGGGGGAGCTCTCGTGGTTTTCCTCTACTGATGGGAGGTTCGACTCTTTCTACTGACTCGGATCTTGTCGGCTCGGTAAGTAAAAAGTTTGATTCTTTCACGTCATTTCGTTCATTTGAGTCAGTAATGCCTACAGTAATGCCTCTGTCCAAACTAACAGCTGTTGGACGGAGAGTAGGGTACTGAGCTGGAAGCCAGCGGTCGGGGTAGTACTACGCTGGCAGACGTTCAAATGAACGAAACAACCGTTCAATTGAACGATAAAACTGACCGAGTCAGTCGTTAACGAGTCTTTTTACTTAGGCAAAGGCTCATTGTATGATTTTATCCGTGTTTATCATTACAATCAAAAATCAACTACTACATTAATTATTTTAGACCTACCATGTGTCCAATTATCTGTTACAACAATGTCTTTATTATGCTATTATCTCGATCTATTTTTCTTTGCGAACGTAAAACTAACAGCGTATTCAGTGGTTGGCTAGAACTCTGCTGCCAATCGTTCAAATGAACGAAACAGCCGTTCAATTAAACGATAAAACTGGACGAGTCAGTCCTTCACGAGTCTTTTTGGGTTGACATCTGATGACTGTAAAGGCCATAGCATATGATTAACAAGATTTTTATATTCACCAAACCGTTCAGTGCTTTCCGTGCCCCACTAATGAGTCGTTCACGAGTCTTTTTTACTTAGGCAAGGGCAGCGGCTCTGTGCTTGTTTTCAACTTTTTTTCATGACATCTGTAATCAACCAACTTTATTAATTGTTTTCATCTTTTTTTCATGACATCTGTAATCAACTAACTTTATTAATTATTATAGTCTGCGTTCAATTATCAGTTAGAAACATGTCTTCATGATGTTCGTGTCTTGATCTATTTTTCTCTGCGAATGCACATTGAAGTTTATCGGAGAACTGAGCTGGAGGACCGGGTATGAAGCATGTGATCATGTTGTAGAAATCCGCTGTCCAACGTTCGAATGAACGATACAATTGTACGAGTCACTAGAAAAAAGGACTCGTGAGTCCCGAGTCACTAAAAAGATTCGTTCAAAACGAACGAATCGTTCGCGAACTGCACATCACTATTTTCCTCATTTATGAAGTCACGGTTAAGGAAATACTATGCAGATAATTTCATTTTATCTCCCCTTTCAGGTATTTCATATTCAAGAAACTGTTGTTGAACTTAACAAAATTGTTTTATATTATTAGCAACCATTTCGTGAATTCATAACATTTTACAAATCACTTAATATTTGTGTTAGGAAACACAAATATGCTAATGAAGTTTGAAGTTCTAGCTAGCATAAATGCCACGAGGTTTGACCACGTTGTTGCCGTACCGAAATGTGTCGCTATTGTAATTTGCATTGAGTGCCACTAGGCCAGAAATATTTTGTGTTGTAAAGTAAACTTTGTAAGAAAATAATGTAATAACATAATTAGTCAATATTGTATACATACAGCTCCGGAAAAAATTAAGAAACCACAGCACCTTTTTCTTATCTTTCCAAAAAAGTTGAAAAGGAAGGTTTTGAGTGATGAACAGAAGCGTTAAAATTAAGAGACCACTGCAAATTGAACGCTTCTGTTCCTCACTCAAAACTTTACTTTTCAACCTTTTTGGAAAGGAAAGAAAAGGTGCAGTGGTCTCTTAATTTTTTCCGGAGCTGTATTTGTATTTCATATATTGGATATTATATTATTCAGATGATTGTAAAGTCACATTTTAATAATGTGTGCATATCAAGATAATTTAATAGATTGATTATTGTATGTATTGGATATTTTCTACATTGCATTCTTGATAAAGTCATGGTTGAGGAAGCACTACGCAGAGTATTTCATTTTATATTATCTCCCCTTTCAGGGGTATTACACAAACTGTCAGGGGAGGAAGCTAAGCTGTTAGTAACAGCATGTTTGACATGGGTTATTATGAAAGATGTCTTCCATAGGTTACAGTGTCTCCCTAGTCTGGATACCAGTGTTTTTTTTTTTACCAAACATATAACTTGCCACATCGAGAATAGAATTGGAATGTTAGCTAAACAGTTCCATGGCTACCCAAACCATAACTACAGCTTCGGAAAAAAATTAAGAGACCACTGCACCTTTTTCTTTCCTTTACAAAAAAGCCGAAAAGGAAGGTTTTGAGTGTGGAACAGAAGGGTTAAAATTAAGAGACCACTGCAAATTGAACGCTTCTGTTCCTCACTCAAAACTTTCCTTTTCAACTTTTTTGGAAAGGAAAGAATAAGGTGCAGTGGTCTCCTAATTTTTTCCGGAGCTGTATTTCTTATTCTAGCCCAAAAGCATTGTGTGCATGTAAGCATTTAAGCCAATCTAAAGCATTGTTAGCTAGCCAAATACACTCTGGTAAAGGTAGGGGTGAATTTGTAGAATGTGCAGACAGATTTTCAACACAGTTTGTGCTTCCATTGTGTAGTTTATATCCTTGCGTGACTGCTATTTAACTGAGTAAATTGTACTTTGTCTGGTTGTCCCACTTAGCTATCTTAAGCTAGCATGAGAGTCAGCAATCACTGGCATTGAATAGTTAGAGCCAAATTCAAAAGTCAGTTATGGCAATGAAATTTAACTATTCAATAGTTAATAACTAATAACTAAATTCTTTTTTTTTACCCTTAATTATTAATATTCTAAATTTAGGAAATATACGGAATAGTTTAAGATGGTACTACGACCATACGGAAGATAATTAACAAACTGATTTTGAGTTGTATGCCTATAAAAGTTGACCTAGTTGACCTAAAACAATTCATTTAAAATAACTAAATCATAATAAATGTGTTCTTTACTGCTGACACTGTACACATTGTACTAGTTTTCCAAGGATATAAAAGGAGTGCAGCCATTTTTTACTTATCAGAGTGTTTTTAGCAATAGAATGAAACATCTTCAATTAGGCACTGACAATTATGTTACCAGCTTTCAAATACTTGCTTTCTTTGTCTTTGAGAGAATCTTAATAACATTTTCAGCATTTGTCAATACTGTCTCCTTTATGTCCTGTCTCACCTTTTTATCCAGTATATTCTGAAAAGGCATGAAGAGGGGATGTTACAAATCAAAGATTTACAGTTGAGATTCTCCACTCGTATCCTTACACATTGCGGAAGACGATTGAAAGTTCCTTCCCTTGGGTACCAATGCACTTTCAAAAAGAAATAAGGAGTCGAAGAAACAGAGACAGGGCAAGCAAGAATTTGACAGCTACTTTTATGACATACAACCCACTGATCAAAATAATATAAAATGTATTTTTCATTTATATTGGGACATAGGGAAGGGACACAGTGCCAGTGTTCTGGGCCCTGGAGGGCATTTATTAACAAGAAGTAGAAATAATGGAAGCAAAACTGAAAAATAACAAAAACCTGCTCTTTAGTCTTCCACTCTCTGCTGCCCCCAGAGTTGCTTCCCCAGGGGCCCTTTTAGCTCTGCCCGAAGAAGCCTGATGAGGGGCAGATGGACTTTGTCAAGGTGTGGCAGCCAAGCTGTGTTTAGAGACAGCAGCAGGGCTGCGTTCAAGGGCCCCCTTTCGCAGCCCCGGGCCAGGTGGTTCTCCCTGAGTCGTTGGCCTAATGCTGAAACAGGAGAGGGAGAGTTCATGGCACAATATATATACAGTGAGCGGAAAAATGTATTTGATCCCCTGCTGATTTTGTACGTTTGCCCACTGACAAAGAAATGATCAGTCTATAATTTTAATGGTAGGTTTATTTGAACAGTGAGAGACAGAATGACAACAAAAGAATCCAGAAAAACGCATGTCAAAAATGTTATAAATTGATTTGCATTTTAATGAGTGAAATAAGTATTCGACCCCTCTGCAAAACATGACTTAGTACTTGGTGGCAAAACCCTTGTTGGCAATCACAGTGGCCAGACATTTCTTGTAGTTGGCCACCAGGTTTTCACACATCTCAGAAGGGATTTTGTCCCACTCCTCCTTGCAGATCTTCTCCAAGTCATTAAGGTTTCGAGGCTGACGTTTGGCAACTCAAACCTATAGCTCCCTCCACAGACTTTCTATGGGATTAAGGTCTGGAGACTGACTAGGCCACTCCAGGACCTTAATGTGCTTCTTCTTGAGCCACTCCTTTGTTGCCTTGACCATGTGTTTTTGGGTCATTGTCATGCTGGAATACCCATCCACGACCCATTTTCAATGCCCTGGTTGAGGGAAGGAGGTTCTTACCCAAGATTTGACGGTACATGGCCCTGTCCATCGTCCCTTTGATGCGGTGAAGTTGTCCTGTTCCCTTAGCAGAAAAACACCCCCAAAGCATAATGTTTCCACCTCCATGTTTGACAGTGGGAATGGTGTTCTTGGGGTCATAGGCAGCATTCCTCCTCCTCCTAACACGGCGAGTTGAGTTGATGCCAAAGAGCTCGATGTTGGTCTCATCTGACCACAACACTTTCACCCAGTTCTCTGAATCATTCAGATGTTCATTGGCAAACTTCAGACGGGCCTGTACATGTGCTTTCTTGGACAGGGGGACCTTGCGGGCACACGTAGTGTGTTACCAATTGTTTTCTTGGTGGCTATGGTCCCAGCTGCCTTGAGATCATTGACAAGATCCTCCCGTGTAGTTCTGGGCTGATTCCTCACCGTTCTCATGATCATTGCAACTCCACGAGGTGAGATCTTGCATGGAGCCCCAGACTGAGGGAGATTGACAGTTCTTTTGTGTTTCTTCCATTTGCGAATAATCGCACCAACTGTTGTCACCTTCTCACCAAGCTGCTTGGCGATGGTCTTGTAGCCCATTCCAGCCTTGTGTAGGTCTACAATCTTGTCCCTGACATCATTGGACAGCTCTTTGGTCTTGGCCATGGTGGAGAGTTTGGAATCTGATTGATTGCTTCTGTGGACAGGTAACAAGCTGAGATTAGGAGCACTCCCTTTAAGAGTGTGCTCCTAATCTCAGCTTGTTACCTTTATAAAAGTCACCTGGGAGCCAGAAATCTTTCTGATTGAGAGGGGATCAAATACTTGTTTCACTCATTAAAATGCAAATCAATTTATACAACTTTTGACATGCGTTTTTCTGGATTTTTATGTTGTTATTCTGTCTCTCACTGTTCAAATAAACCTACCATTAAATTATAGACTAATAATTTCTTTGTCAGTGGACAAACGTACAAAATCAGCAGGGGATCAATATATACATACATACATACATACATACATACATACATACATACATACATACATATATACATACATACAGTACCAATCATAAAATAGGACACACTTAACCACTGGGTTTTTGCCGGACCGCGTAAGCGGAGCCGGCTAAGAACAGCGAATGTCTCTTACTGACTGACTGAGTGACTGACTGACTGACTGAGTTCCCCTTGTTAAATAGCATAGTGGTTAGAGAAGCGGACCTGCGAACCATAGGTCCTGAGTTCGTATCTCCTCGCAGGCGAAGCGAAGTACGCATTATGAATTATTCCGTATAGACGAAAACTTTGCTGGCTAAAACCTCCAGTGACTACAATATACTAAGCCTGAAATAAAACAGTTTACGGTTATAGTGCGACTGTTTCTGGTGGATTTTCGAAGTACGCATCCGTCCATGCGTTTTGGGTCAGGATAGACAAACACATTTGCAGGCTTCAACATAGGCTACAGTAGTTACGTTACAGTGAGCCTTAACTAAAACTGTATACGGTTATATTGCGACTGTTTCTGACATGGAAAAGTTCATCTTCAGTCTCGCTAGCAATTGCTTAATTCTTATGATTATTTCTAAGAAGTTAGTAGATACTAGTAAACCTATTCCTGGCTAATAAGATGTTCAAACGGCCAGTGGCAAAAGCTAAAGGTTCATAGACGCTATTTGTGGTGGAGGTAAACTTAATAAGAAACGTTAGTCAGTTTAACACAATGCTCAATAGTGTTTAGCGACTGGTAAAATGCGTAATGCCGTGGCGTTAAGGTTAAAGACAATGCCTCTCACGTGGAAGGCTCAAGTTCGAATCTATTGTGAACGACATTTATTTATTTTTTTTCCACGATTCTCTCGTCTTTTCACTTGGTGAAAAAGTTAGTTATCGTTACCTTTCTTGATCGTTATTGTATCAATGTCATTCACGAATGAAAGAAAAGTATGTTGTTATGCCATGAAAGAAAAAAATACGTTCTTATGCCATGAAATGAAATAGCTTTGGCAGACTCGCTAGCAATTGCTCAATTCCTATGACTATTCCAGTAAGTTAGTAGATACTGGTAAAGCCTATTACTGGCTAATAAGCTGTTCAAACGGCCAGTGGCAAAAGCTAACAGTTCATAGACGCTATTTGTGGTGGAGGTAAACTTAGTAAGAAACGTTAGTCAGTTTAACTGTATCAATATCATTCACGAATGGCCAATTAGCTGTTAAAACGGCCAGTGGCAAAAGATTTGTTCATAGACACAAGAGGCTATACTGACACCCGTCGAACGTAGAGCTCTGTGGTGTAGTGGTTCACGACACAGCCTTTCACGTGGGCGATCCGGGTTCGAATTTCAAGAGGGCAATACTTTCTATTGCGGTCCGGCTGAACTAGGCTTGCCCGGTTTCTTGTTTACATAAAAAATCAAAATATTTTAGCTGAATGTGTTTTTTTTTTCTTTGATGCTAATTGATTGTGTAAAAAAGGGAGAATGTTTTGTTTTACTCACTCTTCAGCCCAATCCAATGCCATCCATAATAGCAGCAAAGAATACAGGGAAAGGAGGGGGTAACCATCAGAAGGATGACTGAGGGGCAATCTTCCAGATCCAATTCCCTGCTTGCTCAAGGAGCCGCCCCGTTTTTTGATTAAGATGCAATCATGCCCCCTTTGACAGATCCTGAATGTAAAGTACGCCAACAGACCAAGATTGATGGGGAGATAAGCAAGGGCTCGGGCATGAGCCGAAAAACAACAGCAGCCACACTACTAATGGGCAACTCTTAGAGGTGCAGATCATATCGACGCAGAGCGAGTGGTGGGCGCTAGCTTGGACGCTAGATTATTCATCCCTCAAGTCACATCACACACAAACAAGGTAGACACCAAACTTGATTTGTTCTGCTTGGAACACTATTGATTCATGAATGCCAAATGCTCAGATTTCACTGTTGTTACTTTTGGATAATCAAGGATAGTATACTTTGGGAAAATGTGTTCAGTGATATCTTCGTTTCTTGAGCAAGTGTCTCTTAGAGAGAAAGATTAATGTCAAAGGCACTTTTTAAACAATATCAGATTAATTTTTGGTCATCAGTACAGTTCATCCTCATCAATTTCATTATTCCAATCAATCTCAACTACCATCAATCCATTTATCAGATCATAAGACTGGAACACAAATAAAGTTATAAGCCCAGAATACATGTCGTTATGCAGAGAGACTTACAGGAGTGAGTGCATACATTCCCAGTTAAGATCTACTGTACACGTGTGACTTAAGGGCACAGGGCGTTTCCACCTTGCACCAAAAAAAGTTCTGATGTCCACTATATACACTTAATGGCCAATTACTAAGCTATACCTATCTGGTATCAGTTAGGACCCTTTTACCTAAAAAATAGCCTAAATTACTCATGAAATGGATTCAACAGGGTTCAGGAAACATTCCTAAGGAATTTTGATTCAATCTAAATTGATAGCATCAACCAGTCCCTGCGGATTTTTCAGCTAAACATTGAAGTTGCAAACCTCCCGTTCCACCAAAGGTGCTCTGTTGGATTGAGATAATGTAGACTTGGCACTATTGACACTATTGTATGCAAAGAAAACATTCACCACACCCTTAGACCACCACCACCCGGCAGGCAGCTTGTATCCATGGATTCATGAAGTTTACGTGAAATTCTGACCCTACCAGCTGCATGTCACAATAGAAGTCTGCGCTACAGTTACATAGGGTCTATTACGCTTTGTTACCAAAGTTCTCATCTGAAATTGGAAATAACGTGCAAACATTAGGCATAGGCAGAGGACCAGTGATAGAGGAGTTACAACTGTGATTCACCAGTATTTTTGTTGCGTCGCCTCTATACACGCTCCACGTGTTTGTGAACTGAGCAGCTCAGACGACTACAAAAGTAAAACACTGAATCAAAGATGTGTCGTAAGTTAATCATTTTTTAATGCTTTTGCTGTTCTGAATTGTATTCCTGCTAAGATATTGACATCAGTGCAGCCTTTGGCTATTAAGTTTAGCTTCATTGCAGAGGTGCTACTGGAGGCAATTGCTATTTTAATTAGCTACGTCACTGTTTCAGAGTCTTAGCAAGTTAGTTATTAAATATTTGACATTTTGAGTCATGTTATAAATGTTTTACGTGGCCCATGGTTATTTTAATGTTTTTAGCATTTTCCTCCTCCCTTTGCATCCAATTCAGGTTAACATCCCTAAAAAGCATTTTTTTCCAGATACAGTTGACATCATGATGGTAGCCTTAGAGATGATTAAAAATGTGATTACCATTGTAATGCAGTGGATGCATGGAAGGAGCACAACATTTCTGACCAAACCAATTCATCCATGCTCAATTCCATCAACAAAGTCATTAGGCATGGACAGTTTGTTGAACGTTTTAGCAACAAATATAAAAACCTTTGAAGTTAATTATTTATAGAGTAATTGGATGTACATTGTTAGAGGATTGAGAAGTGGGCCCTTTGCGTCTAATCAGCTGTTTATTTCATGTAGGCTAATGAGCAGATTGACTATTGACCCAAGACCTAACCCCAACCATACCCTTAACCGCAATAACCTAACGACTGTGTCTAAGATTAAACTAGTCCGAACTCCCAATGGGTAATGCCTAGGTTAAACCTAGAAGTAACCCCAATTCTAACACAATGCCCAATTGCAAATGTTTTTCTTAAACCTAACACCTAAGCCAGCAATATTATTTTCCTAGTGGGAACCTGCCACAAAACATTGTGGAGCGAATTTAATCCTGTATACTGGACATATGCTCAGGAATATCTGTATAATGAAGCAATTTAGGGAGAAGCCCTTTCAATTAACTTTTTAAAGGGTAACTTGATGTACACTGAACAAAAATGTAAATGAAACATGAAACAATTTCAAAGATTTTGTGAGGAGGATTGAACATCTTGGCAAACGCGAAATGCTCAAAACATGCATGTAAACAAATTAGTGCATACAATTTGAGAGAGATATGTTTTTATGCATGTGAAAAATGTCCGGGATATTTAATTTCAGATTATGGAATGCTTCCAGTAAGTGGAAAGTGTGCCCTCTTGTGTCCAATTAAAAAACATTAAGGGGACCCTATTTTTTAAAAACAATAAGAGACCCTATTTTCTTCAGTGACATCAATGCCTCCTGTATACTGGAATACAGGATACATTCTCAGAAAAATATTAGAATTAGAAACTTTTGATTTAAAGAATACATTTGTTATGTCTTTTATGAAATGGTAGCAAATGGTTGTTAATTTCTGGAAATTAACTTAAGTAAAAAACAGAGATTTAAAAAAACATTTTCTCCCAAAAAATTTTCCTTCGCTTGGCCACCTCTGGCAGATGTCGGCCCCTCTGTATTAATTACTATGGCCCCATCATTTTGAAATCCTATACATGTACCTGGGAGTAAGCCTATGAATTTCTGATACGACCTGTATTTAGCTCAATCATCAGACCGGTTTGGATTTCATTTGTAAAATATTTGTTCCAAAAAGACAGGGCCCTTTTTAAGAACATAATGCAACTATATATCCACATAGCTGAAAGACCTTTATGCAAATCCCAGACACACGCAAACATTATCAGCAGCTAGGCTTTGCTTTAAGAGCTATTACTGCTAGCTAATATGCTGTATGCTTTATAATAATAACAAAGCCTATAATACCCAATAATAACAAATCACTGCAACATATTGTACTCAAGAACCATTGGCTATAAATCATACATTTAACAGTCCAAAAAAATAATGAGGTAACTGCTCATTGAACCTTGAAGCTGAAACATTAATCTGATTAATTTGATTGACAGCAACACTTAAAATATTTTCTCTAATGAAGCATCACAGTGAAAAGGCTCAATTATTTGTGGTTCACACAGTCCTGATATCACTCAATTTTTGTTTGAAAAAGTATATCCACGTTTCAAGCCAAACTAATACTGTGGCTTAATCCTATAAGTTTTATTGTAGTTATATGGGAACAGTTGCCCTACAGCACTTGATGCTTTAAAGTACGAGTTATAAAATTCATAGCTAACTTCCGTACATGAATAATCATAGTACAGCACTTGTGCAGCATTATTGGGTACAGGAAAGAGGGTTCCAAGTGAACCTTCATCTGCTTCTAAAAACAGATTGTGCTGTGTATGATGGTATTATGACTAAAATTACTTGTCAAGGCAGATAGAGGACACAAACCCAATGGCAAAAGAATAGGGTGGCCGTCCTCATACCAGTAAGACAACGCTGGGTTGGATTCAAGCTAATATGTGACAGTCCAATTATTTGCAGAACAGCATAAAAATATAAAGATTAGCTGAGCCAATCCTTAGGATATTATGGAAAAGATAAAGCAATTGTGGGACAAAAAATAATTAACTTGTCCAATTCAATAATTTACGCTTGTTTTCATATTTTTCTATCAACGGGAGAAAGTTAACTTAAATTGGTGAGGGGTATAGCTTTTAAATTTTAACCCCAAAATAAATAGAATTTTTAGATGAATTTCTCTGAGAAATGTGCTTTACGAGAAATCATTGTATAGAAGATCATAAATTTCTTCTATGTATAGAAATATTTTGAACAGGTTAAAAGGGGCTACAACATAATTTCTTGTTTTATCTGTGTTCATGATGCCAGAACTTTCTTGATTCAGTTAGGGGAGATCGCATTCCTCATAATAGGATTAGTATCTACTTTAGATATATAGTATACACCGATCAGCTATAACATTATGACCACTGACAGGTGAAGTGAATTAAACTGATAATCTCCTTATCATGGCACCTGTCGGTGGGATATATTAGGCAGCATGTGAACATTCTGTCCTCAAAGTTGATGTGTTAAAAGCAGGAAAAATGGGAGTAAGGATCTGAGCGACTTTGACAAGGGCCAAATTGTGATGGCTAGATGACTAGGTCAGAGCATCTCCAAAACTGCAGCTTTTGGCCAGTACCTATCAAAAGTGGTCCAAGGAAGGAAAAGCAGTGAACCGGCGACAGGGTCATGGGCGGCCACATCTCACTGATGCACGTGGGGAGCGAAGGCTGGCCCGTGTGGTCCGATCCAACAGATGAGCTACTGTAGCTCAAATTGCTGAAAAAGTTAATGCTGGCACTGATAGAAAGGTGTCAGAACACAGTGCATCGCAGTTTGTTGCATATGGGGCTACGTAGCCGCAGACAAGTCAGGGTGCCCATGCTGTAAAAGGAAATCACATTTCCTTTTACATCACATGGATGGCCGGGTCCATGTGGCGTCACTTTCCTGGAGAACACATGCCACCAGGATGCACTATGGGAATGAGGCAAGCCGGCGGAGGCAGTGTGATGCTTCAGGCAATGTTCTGCTGGGAAACCTTGGGTCCTGCCATGTAGATGTTACTTTGACACGTACCACCTACCTTAGCATTGTTACAGACCATGTGCACCCTTTCATGGCACTGTTGTTCCTTGATGGCATTGGCCTCTTTCAGCAGGATAATGCACCCTGCCACAAAGCAAAAATGGTTCAGGAATGGTTTGAGGAACACAACAACAAGTTCAAGGTGTTGACTTGGCCTCCAAATTCACCAGATCTCAATCCAATCGTGCATCTGTGGGATGTGCTTGACAAGCAAGTCCAATCCATGGAGGCACCACCTCGCAACTTACAGGACTTAAAGGATCTGCTGCTAACGTCTTGGTGCGAGATACCACAGCACACCTTCAGAGGCCTGGAGGAGTCCATGCCTCGACGGGTCAAGGCTGTTTTGGTGGCAAAAGGGGGACCTACTCAATATTAGGCTGGTGGTCATTATGTTATGGCTGAACAGTGTATATACAGTTGTGCTCATAAGTTTGCATACCCTGGCAGAACTTGTGAAATTTTGGCATTGATTTTGAAAATATGACTGATCATGCAAAAAAACAGTCTTTTGTTATGGATAGTGATCATATGAAGCCATTTATTATCACATAGTTGTTTGGCTCCTTTTTAAATCATAATGATAACAGAATTCACCCAAATGGCCCTGGTCAAAAGTTTACATACCCTTGAATGTTTGGCCTTGTTACAGACACACAAAGTGACACACACAGGTGAAAATGGCAATTAAAGGTGAATTTCCCATACCTGTGGCTTTTTAAATTGCAGTTAGTGCCTGTGTATAAATAGTCAATGAGTTTGTTAGCTCTGACGTGGATGCACTGAGCAGGCTAGACAACTGAGCCATGGGGAGCAGAAAATAACTGTCAAAAGACCTGTGTACCAAAGGTAATGGAGCTATATAAAGAAAGGAAAAGGATAAAAAAAGATATCCAAAGTCTTGCAAATGTCTTACAAAGAAAAACCCACAGGTAACCTCAGGAGAAATACAGGCTTCTCTGGAAAAAGATGGTGGGGTTGTTTCAAGGAGCACAATACGACGATACTTGAACAAATATGACCTGCATGGTTGAGTTGCCAGAAAAAATGGTATATGGTCACAACCATAAGCGCTATGTTTGGAGAGGGGTCAACAAGGCCTATAGTGAACAGAATACCCTCCCCACTGTGAAGCATGGTGGTGGCTCACCGATGTTTTGGGGGTCTGTGAGCTCTAAAGGCACAGGGAATCTTGTGAACATTAATGGCAAGATGAATGCAGCATGTTATCAGAAAATACTGGCAGACAATTTGCATTCTTCTGCATGAAAGCTGCGCATGGGACGCTCTTGGACTTTCCAGCACGACAATGACCTTAAGCACAAGGCCAAGTTGACCCTTCAGTGATTACAGCAGAAAAAGGTGAAGGTTCTGGACTGGCCATAACAGGCTCCTGACCTTAATACCATTGAGCCACTCTGGGGAGATCTCAAACGTGTGGTTCATGCAAGACGACCAAAGACTTTGCATGACCTGGAGGCATTTTCCCAAGACGAATGGGCAGCTATACCACCTGCAAGAATTACAAAAGACTGCACGCTGTCACTGATGCTAAAGGGGGCAATACACAGTATTAAGAACTAAGGATATGCAGACTTTTGAACAGGGGTCAGTTCATTTCCTGAGTGAGGAACAGAAGGGTTAAAATTAAGAGACCACTGCAAATTAAACGCTTCTGTTCCTCACTCAAAACTTTCCTTTTAAACTTTTTTGGAAAGGAAAGAAAAAGGTGCAGTGGTCTCTTAATTTTTTCCAGAGCTGTATATATGGATTCATAACACTGAAAGACTTCATTAATCTCTGCGGGATATAAAAGTACCTCTCAAATAACAGAACCAGGTTTTCTTATTGTATAATCTCTAACATTTTACACAGTTGTCTAGCAAGTGATTAGTCTTTTTTGTCACCAAAATCAAAGCATTTTTTGTCTGTACAGCTCAGCACATCGTGCCCTGTTTGATTTCTATCTAGATATCTGAAATTATATTATATAACCCCTAATTTATGACTCAAGAGTTTCCCATGGTAAAGGTTGGAAAGTTTCTTCCGTATCATTGTTTTAAAAAACAGTTGAGCTTGCATATATTCACAGAACAACTGATCTGTCAGGAGCTTGATAATGAACCTTTTATGTTACACAATGTCACCCAAAATCAAGGAAATGAAAGAGCAATGTGATCAGATGTTACAATATAATGATGCTATCAGGGAGTAATGTAGCATTTAAATTCTGTTTCAAACAGAAATAACAAATACTCCCTACACCCTGCCAGTGGGGTTGGAGAACCTCCATACATCGAACAGATCACTATTGTTTTTATATGTATTCAAGATCAGAGGGTAAAATGCACTGCTTAAAAAAAGGGAACACTTAAATCACACATCGGGGCTAGATGAAAGAAATATATTAAAGATCAAAATCTTTACTGTACATTGTTTAATTCGCTGAGAACAAAATGACGTAACAACGATCAATGGAAACCAAAATCACCAACCAATTGAGGGCTGGATTCAAACCCAATCCAAAAATCAACGTTAACAACTGAAATCACAGGCTGTTCCAACTTGGGTGAATTTCATCACGGCAACTCAGTAGTGTGTATGGTCTCCACGTGCCTCTATGCACCCCCGACAATGTCTGTACATGCTCCTGATGAGGCAATGGATGTTGTCCTGGGGGATCTTCTCCCAAAACTGGATCAGGGCATCAGTGAGCTCCTGGACAGTCTGTGGCACTATATGGCGGCGTCGGATCCACCAATACATAACGTCCCAGAGGTTCTCAATTGGATTCAGGTCTGTGCGACCCTCCAAGCATATGCCTCCTCAGACCATCACTGACCCACCGCCAAACCGGTCATGCTGGATGATGTTGCAGGCAGCATAACATTCACCACGGCATCTTCAGACTTTTTCACCTCTGTCACATGCTCAGTGTGAACCTGCTCTCATCTGTGATGAGAACACCAATGATGGACCTGCCAATTCTGGTGTTCTTTGGCAAATGCAAATTGAGCTGCACGGTGCTGGGCTGTGAGCACAGGTCCCACTAGAGGATGTTGGGCCCTCATGCCACCCTCATGGAGTCTGTTTCTGACAGTTTGGTCAGAAACATGCACACCAGTAGCCCACTGGAGGTCAGTTTTAGGGCTCTGGCACTGCTCCTCCTGTTCGTCCTCGCACAAAGGAGCAGATACCGGTCCTGCTGTTGGGTTGATGCCCTTCTACGGCCCAGTCCAGCTCTCCTCGTGTAACGGCTTGTCTCCTGGTATCTCCTCCATGCTCTTGAGACTATTGGGAGACACAGCAAACCTTACAATGGCACGTATGTATGTGCCATCCTGGAGGAGCTGGGCTTACCTGTGCAAACTGAATGGGCTACAGGTACCGCCTCATGCTACCAGTAGTGACAAGGACACTAGCAAAACGCAAACCTTGAGATGAATCAGTCAGTAAGAATGAGAGAGCAATTGTCTGTGGCCAGCAACTGCAAAACCATTCCCTTTCTGCAAAACCATTCTCTTTTTGCTGTTGCCACTCCAGTGCACCTGTGTCACTTTCATTTGCATCAAAACAGGTGACATTGATTCACAATCGCTTATCCTTTTTAACTGGACAGATTGATATCCCTGAAGTTTAATTGACTTGGTATGATATTGTGATGATTACATGATCCCTTACTTTTTTTGAGCTGTGTATATTTTCAAAAACTAAATTAGTCTGAGCGATATCCAGTATCAAGACTGTAACGAAGACGCGCGCCATCCCCCCCGACGTGGTATTCGGCGTGTGTCATCGCCGGCCTTCTAGTCACGCCGCTCCTCCTTCCACGGCACTGTCATGTCTTGTTATTGCACACACCTGGTGTCCATTCCCTCATTAGGTTGCCTATATTAGTTCCTGTGTTTCTGGGTGTCTTTGTGTGGTATTGTTTCTTGTCAATGTGTACTGGAGAGAAGGCACGCCTGTTTAGCCCGTTTTCCTAGCCTGCCTTATTTTTGAATTATTTCCAATACAGTACGTTTACCGCCTCCCTGCACTCAACTCTGTTTTTTACACACTCCACTACCCCTGCACCGTGACAGAATACCACACCAAGAAATGGAGTCAGCAGGGAGCGACTTGCTCCACAAGCACGGCGACATGATCGCGTCCCTGGGGGAGGCCATGACCGAGATGGTCCAAGCGGTGCGGCGGTTGCCGCCCGAGCAGCCACCACCGACACTCAACCCGGCCGAAGTGCCCCTGCCATCGTCTCTACCGTCGCAGACCAGGACCATTCAACTGAGCCTTCCCCAGGGATTCAGCGGAGACGCAGCCCAGTGCTCTGGGTTCCTACTACAGCTGGGGCTGTATTTCGCCTCCCTCGACCCTCACCCGGGGGATAGGGAGAAGGTCTCGGCCCTTGTCTCCTGCCTGAGGGGCAAGGCGTTGGACTGGGCTAACTCCGTTTGGTCCGCTAATGGGCCGGAGTTGGCCCATTACGAGGCGTTCGTCGGCCTCTTTCGGGCCATTTTCAATCATCCGCCCGATGGCAGGGAGGTCGGCGAACGTCTTGTGCACCTCAGGCAGGGGACGAGGAGCGTGCAGGCCTTCGCCCTGGAGTTCAGGACCCTGGCGGCGGGGTCGGGCTGGAACGTGAGGGCACTTATAGATCATTTCCGGTACCACTTACAGCCTGACGTCCGTAGGGAGCTGGCATGCCGGGACGCCATGTTGACGTTTGACCAGCTCGTTGACATGGCGATCCGGCTGGACAACCTGCTAGCCACCCGCGGACGCATCGGGAATGATCTGCCCCCTCCGGCACACCCCGTCGTCAGACCTGAACCCATGGAGGTGGGAGGCGCCGCACATAGGGAGACGGTGCGGCCTAGGGAGTGCTCCTTTTGTGGGAGGAAGGGGCACTCTGCCTCCCACTGTTTCCAGCAGAGAAGGGTTGAGCGGAGGAAGCCTGACATCCCTACACCGAGTCAGGTGAGTAGACCACACATACTCTCAGGGCCCCCTGCGACTCACATGAAACTTTTGGTGGCCTTCCCCGATTTCCTTGCTAATTCTCAGTGTAAGGCGCTCGTAGACTCAGGCGCAGCTGGGAATTTTATGGACAGCAGTTTCGCTCAGAGGTTACGCATTCCGCTGGTGCCGTTGCCCAGGCCTAGGTCCATTACGGGCTTAGACAGCAAACCTCTGGGTACCGGTCTAGTTGAGAACGTCACGGTGCCCCTCACTATGACTATCCAGCACGCCCATACAGAAGAGATTGAATTTCACGTCATTCATTCCCCTGCTTTCCCTGTGGTGTTGGGTCTTCCGTGGTTGTCGGGACACAATCCAACGATTTCCTGGTCGCAGAGGGTGTTGACGGGGTGGTCTCAGGAATGTCAGGAGAGGTGCCTAGGTGTTTCCGTTGGTGCGACCTCGGTGGAAAGTCCAGACAATGTCTCCGCAGTGCGCATTCCCCCGGAATATGCCGATTTGGCGCTAGTATTTTCTAAGACCATGGCTAGTCGTTTGCCGCCACATTGGTCCGGGGATTGTGCGATAAACCTAAAGGGAGATGCTGTGCCGCCTTATTGTCATGTGTATCCCCTGTCGCAGGCAGAGACAGCAGCGATGGAGACCTATGTGGCCGAATCCCTGCGGCAGGGACAGATCCACAGTGCCACCTCGCCCGCCTCCTCGAGTTTCTTTTTCGTGAGGAAGAAGGATGGGGGTTTGCGTCCATGCATTGACTACAGGGCGTTAAATAAACTGACGGTCCGGTATTCATATCCTATCCCCCTGATTTCCCAATACATCAAGTCGATGCATGGGCCGCGCTACTTCACGAAACTGGACCTCAGGAGCGCGTACAATTTGGTGAGAATCCGAGAGGGAGACGAGTGGAAAACGGCCTTCAGCACCACCATGGGGCACTACGAATACCTGGTGATGCCGTATGGGTTGATGAATGCCCCGGCAGTGTTTCAGTCCTTTGTGCACGATGTGTTTAGGGACATGCTGGGGCGCGGAGTGGTGGTTTTCATTGACGACATCCTCGTGTATTCTGCTACGCGTGCTGAGCATGTGTCTCTCATTCGCAGGGTGCTGAAGCGGTTGTTGGAGCATGACCTGTACGCCAAGGCGGAGAAGTGCGCGTTCTTCCAGCAAGCCGTCTCTTTCCTCGGGTTTCGTATTTCCGCCGGTGGGGTGGAAATGGAGGTCTATCGCGTGTCAGCCGTGCGTAATTGGCCCGTTCCTACCACGGTTAAGGCGGTACAGCGGTTTATTGGGTTTGCCAATTTCTACCGTAGGTTTATACGGGGCTTCGGCAAGGTAGCAGCCCCTATTACTTCCTTGTTGAAGGGTGGGCCGAGCCGGATCACCTGGACGGCCGAGGCAGACGTCGCATTTCGCACCCTTAAAAGAATGTTCACCTCTGCCCCGGTTCTGGCTCACCCCGATCCGTCACTGCCGTTCATAGTGGAGGTGGATGCCTCGGAGGTTGGGATAGGTGCTGTGTTATCCCAACTATCAGGTACCCCTCCTAAGCGTCGCCCCTGCGCTTTTTACTCGCGGAAGCTCAGTGAGGCAGAGCGCAACTATGTCGTCGGTGATAGGGAGCTGTTGGCTGTGTTTAGCGCCTTGACTGTTTGGAGACATTGGCTCGAGGGAGCGAGACACCCGTTTGTAGTCTGGACCGACCACCGTAACCTGGAGTACATCTGGGCGGCGAGGAGACTGAACCCTCGTCAGGCCAGGTGGGCGTTGTTTTTTGCCCGGTTTGAATTCACGCTTTCATACGTGCCGGGTACGAAAAACGCCAAGGCAGACGCGCTGTCTCGGTTGTGCCACGCGGGTGAAAGGCGGGTAGATGAGACACCCATTCTGCCCGCCTCGTGCATTGTGGTGCCGGTTGTGTGGGACGTGGACGCGGACATTCGGCGAGCGTTGCGCAGCGATCCTGGCCCTCCTCAGTGTCCTGCGGATCGTCAGTACGTTCCACTGGATGTCCGTGACCGTCTCATCTATTGGGCCCACGCGTCCCCTTCCACGGGCCACCCGGGCATAGACCGTACTGTGCGCTGCCTTACCGATAAGTACTGGTGGCCTGGTCTGGCCAGGGATGTGAGTGCGTACGTATCCTCCTGCTCGGTATGCGCTCAGAGTAAGGCACCTAGACACCTTCCGACGGGTAAGTTGCTCCCTTTGCCTGTTCCACAACGACCATGGTCTCACCTGTCCGTTGATTTTGTAACCGATCTTCCCCCCTCACTAGCCAATACCACGGTCCTGGTCGTTGTGGACCGGTTTTCAAAGGCCTGCCGGTTCCTTCCCCTCCCCGGTCTCCTGACGGCTCTGCAGACCGCGGAGGCACTATTCACCCATGTCTTCCGGCACTACGGGGTGCCGGAGGACAATGTTTCTGACCGGGGCCCTCAGTTCACGTTTCGTGTCTGGAAGGCCTTTATGGGCCGATTGGGGGTCTCGGTCAGTCTCACCTCCGGGTTCCACCCCGAAGCTAATGGGCAGGTGGAGCGTGTGAACCAAGACCTAGGGAGGTTCCTGCGGTCTTATTGCCAGGACCGGCCGGGGGAGTGGTCGGAGTTCCTGCCCTGGGCAGAGTACGCACAGAATTCGCTCCGCCACTCCTCCACTTCCTTGACCCCCTTCCAGTGTGTCCTGGGGTACGGTCTTGGCACCGTGGCACCATGGCTCGACCCGGAACCTCCCTCTCCGCCTGCCCTGCCGGAAGCTGGGGCCGCGGTTTGTGGGGCCGTTCAAAGTCCTATAACCTATAGATTACAACTTCCCCCTGATTATAGGATTAACGCCTCGTTCCATGTGTCTCTCCTCAGGCCAATGGTGGCTGGTCCCCTCCAGCAGTCTGAGGTGTGGGAGGTCCTTCCGCCTCCTCTGGACATCGAGGGGGGCCTGGCGTACTCCGTCCATTCCATCCATGATTCGAGGCGCCGGGGGAGGGGCCTGCAATACCTGGTGGAGTGGGAGGGGTACGGCCCGGAGGAGCGTTGCTGGGTCCCGGCGGTGGATGTTCTTGACCCAGAGCTCATCGCCAACTTCCATCGTCGGCGCCCTGATCGTCCTGCGCGGCGTCCTCCGGGCCGGCCCCGGGGCCTGCGGGGGCGCGCTGCCGGAGCCGCGCGTCGAGGGGGGGGTACTGTAACGAGGACTACATCCACGCGCGCCATCCCCCCCGACGTGGTATTCGGCGTGCGTCATCGCCGGCCTTCTAGTCACGCCGCTCCTCCTCCCACGGCACTGTCATGTCTTGTTATTGCACACACCTGGTGTCCATTCCCTCATTAGGTTGCCTATATTAGTTCCTGTGTTTCTGGGTGTCTTTGTGTGGTATTGTTTCTTGTCAATGTGTACTGGAGAGAAGGCACGCCTGTTTAGTGCTTGTGCGCCCGTTTTCCTAGCCTGCCTTATTTTTGAATCATTGCCAATACAGTTCGTTCACCGCACTCCACTACACCTACCACCGTGACAAAGACCAGGATTTTACAAAGGTGGGATTATCATTGTACGTGATTCTGAGGATCAAAATACCTCTCACATTGGCTCAGGAAGCTGTTAGCCATCTACACCTACTTTAACACTGCATAAAATACACTAGTTTCATAATTAGACACATTTGAAAAAGGTTTAGCCTACACTACTGTTCAAAAGTTTGGGGTCACTTAAAAATGTCCTTGTTTTTGAAAGAAAAGTACATTTCTTGTACCTTAAAATAACATAAAATGTATCAGAAATACAGTGTAGACATTGTTAATGTTGTAAATGATTATTGTAGCTGGAAATGGCAAATTTTCAATGGGTTATCTACGTAGGTATGCAGAGCCCCATTTTCAGCAACCATCACTACTGTGTTCCAATGGCATGTTGTGTTTGCTATTCCAAGCTTTTTATTTCATGCAAGCAATTATGGGTTCGTTTACAGGGTCAAAATGGCTAGAAACAAAGAACTTTCTTCTGACACTCGTCAGTCTATTCTTGTTCTGTGATGAGAAGGTTATTCCATGCAAGAAATTGCCAAGAAACAAGATCTCATACAACGATGAGTACTACTACCTTCACAGAACAGGGTGAACAGTCTCTAAACAGAATAAAAAGAGGAGTGTACTACACTGTATTTTTGATCAATTTGATATTATTTTAAGGGACAAAAAAATTGCTTATCTCCGTTCAAAAAAAAGGACAGTTCTAAGTGACCCCAACTTTTAAACACTAGTGTTCACAAAAGTCCTTCATTTTTAGACTGAAATACATCATTATCTCCAGCTTTGTAAAGGACAATGTAGAGCAGAGAATTTTGAAATTCAATAGAGGGCTGCATATTTGTTTTAGACGATTTGCTGGTCAAAATATACTTGCAGGCCCGATAAATTGCAGTTATTAACACATTTAAAGGTCCATAATTATTTCTACATCTGTTCAATCAAGTTTTAGATATTTAAGATTGGGCTGGAATATTTTTTAACCCCCTGAAAAGTTCTGATTCCATACTCAAAAACCAGACTAAATCGTCTTATGGGCCGGAATTGGTCCACAGGCCTTAGTTTGTCTAACCCTAAGGCAGAGTTTAGGTTTAAATAGAAAGGAATACATTTTAGCTCTATCTGTCTTAGTAATGTGTCAATGTTAAGACTCAAACCTCAAACTTGCTGTGCGGGTTTTCTTTTCTGTACCATACTTGATTGAGCTAGTCGGATTCCAGATTTGATGTTTATTGAAAATGTATTACTGATGGGATGTGAGAACAATACTGTAGTATGTACAGTAACTCAAAACAATGTTTTAACACAGTTTAAGAGTGGATTACAACAATATTGTAGAACATCTATAGACTTCTTCAAATAAAACAATGTGAAGAGAAAATACTAACATGCCAAACTTTAAATTGAGGAAAAGGATATCATTTCATAATGTATTAATTTCTGGAGAACCTGATGAAAGCCCATTTTCAACACTGTATTTATTTTATCAAAAGCAAAGTATAAATTACAACTCCATATCTTAAGGAATACAACACCTAACAGGAATATCTTAATAGGTGAATGTCTAATATTATGTCACTGGGAAAAACAAAGCAAACATAAAACAAAATACCCCAATGTGCCTGTTTTCTTCCAATTTGTAAGTCCATCAGGCTCCATGCTGATGTACAGTAGCTATCTAGTTATTTCCTCTGAAGACAGCAGGGCAGCAAGCGTGTGATGATATCGCCTTAAATTCTTTAAAGAGTTTTCTGGGGGTAATGAACAAAATGCACTGCTAAACCTCCCTTACTATTAATAGACTCTATCATACCGCTGATGGTACAGCCTCTCCTGCATAGCGAAAGATCAAATGAGCAGAGGACAAATTACCTCAAAATACAATGCAGGACTGGGTCTGGGTAGAAAACTCGACAAATGGGTGGGAACAATCAGGTGGGAGGACTGGGGCAACAAAATACATTGTATGATATGTATAAACATATAGTATTATATACACATACAGTAGTATTGTTTGTTCACTCAGATGTTTTAGTTGAAGAAAATATTCAGTGACAAAATTATGCAAAAATAGAGAAAATCTGAAGGGGGACAGACTTTTTCGCTGCAAGTATGCGCATATACAGTACTTTGGGAACATATTCAGACCCTTTTAATTTCTCCAAAATCGATTTTTTATTAACTTCATGTATAACTGATTGAATTAAAAATGTTTGCCATCAGTCTAAACACTGGGTACCATAATGAAAAATCAAAAACATGTGTGCCAAAACATGAAAGTGGTCATATTGCTATTATGAACAACCTTAAGCAGCTAATCCTTGTTATGTCAATCACCTAATTCAAAGCAATGAAAAAGGAGACTCCCTAAACAATTCTCAACAAAAATAAATTACACTTCCTATTTAAGCAACCAATACAGTGGATCTCACAAATTCCGCCATAGCTTCAAATTTATAATCAGCTCACCTTGGCCAAATAATGTAAACAAAACACACTCCAACCCAATTTGCGGTCAAATTGCACCACATTCCCTTCATAGTGCACTAGATATGACAAAGGAGTGCACTTTGAAAAGAACAGGGTGCCATTTGAGAAGCATGATTTCTTTCTCCCTCCATGTCCTACCATGTCAAGTCTTGGCAACAGTGGTCAAATAAATCACACACACAGAACAGATAGGAGACTAATCACCCTTTTGAAGTGAAAAATGTGCCTACCCTCTAGCATTCACTAAGGACATGCTGTAAACATGATGTTTTTTTTCCCCATTAACATTTTTCATTAAAGATATGCATTTTAATTAAGTTCCAATTACCCTACATATAGGGGCAACCCAGATGGTGGTCAAATGTGCAATGAATAGGGAATAGGGTGCTATTTAGAACATTAACATAATGTTGTTTACATTATTTAAATGAACAGTATTACAGAAATATAAAACCAGTGGGCACTTGGCTTTCACTTTGACTTCACTCTTCCCCTCCACTGGACCCTAAGCATCTGTTCATCATCTTCCCTAGCATCGAGCATTCTTTGTTTTCCTTGTTTAGCACCACTGAACACAGCCTACGTCTTTACACACATCACATTTATTGGTGGCTCGGAGGACATTTCTGTGAGAAATGCCTCTTCGGTCTCTTACCAGGCTCACGGCCTCTGGTAGGGCAGAGGATATGTGGAGCCAAGCGTGGCATAACAAAACATGCGTCAATGGAGTGAAAAGGGTTAAGAGATCCGTTGGGTGAAACTACAGTGCCATCTAAAGCAGCCACCCATAGCTGTTTCCTGTTCTAGCCATCCTTTTATCCTCACTTTATTCCCACCACTCACAGACCCCAGGGATCCAAACACACTAGACAAACACTGACATATTATTCCATTTAATAAAACTGACACACACGCACGCGCGTCTTACGCCTCAGATTCCAGACAGTCTGCGATTTCAATTAAAATGTGCCTATCAGTTTCCACCACTTCTCTATAGAATTTCACCTCAAGGCTCCCCATACGCTTCTAAATGGCTGTGTGAGAGCAAGGAGCTGTCTGCTGGATTTAATGTCATCAGAAGGCAAGCATAACATCAACAACAGTTGGTAGAATGTGAACGTGCAACAACTTAAATTATATGTAGGAAAGTATCATAAGTAACCATTTAAAACACACTTAAAATGTCAGAAAGGAAAATCACTTTTACATAGGTTTTTGATATAGTGATGTTTTACAGACAGATACAAAGGGATTCCAAAGCATTATGTCAAACACTCACGCTTATCTACTGTATGTCAATACAATGGTAAGGCATTTGAATTTCACTTTTTAAGGCAAACACAGCACACCTATAACAGTTGGTTCAACATCAATGTAATACACAGTATAGAATTCTATTTCAGAATTACTGAGATCGGTTATCAGACCACTGGAATTAAGGTTGTATATGTATCATTCATAATCCAGCCAGGCAGTCTGGCGGTGTGACCAGTTTCATCACTCTGATGTGGACAAGAGACCTTTCCTGTCATGTGGGGGGTGTTATATTTCAATGCTTTTCAGTGATACTCATACCAACACACACAGTGCTTTTGGAAAGTATTTGGACTCCTTCACATTCTGCACATTTTTGTTGTGTAATAGACATAATTTATAATTGATTATTGTCCTTGAATGGCCCAGTCAAAGCCTGGACTTGAATCTCAGTTCACTGATGTTCCCCATCTAATCTGAGAGTGCTGAAGAGGATCTATAAGGAAGAATGGGAGAAATCTCTGCCAAAGGTGCTTCAAAAACTACTGAAGAGAGTTATTAAATTTTAAAAAAATTGGCACAAAATGTCTAAAAAACATGTTTTCGCTTATTCATTATGGGTTATTGTGTGTAGATTGAAAGCCCAAAAATATATTTAATCAATCATTAATGTAGTCAATAACATATCAACATGTGGAGACAGTGAATGGTTCTGAATACTTTCCGAAGGCACTGTATGCCTTTCAGTTCAAGCCTCTATGGTGCCAACGTGACCAAGCTGTGATTTATATTCAGACATACAATACCTGGGGAAAACATTTGGGGCAACAAAGACAATTTATTTTATGTTCATCAACAGACCCAGTGGTTACGTAATGTTTTGGCACTCACTAAACATGAAAGGAGCAGTAATCTGGCAGGGACAATTTTTCAGCTCTATACTCTAACGCGAGGAACCTTCCGCAGGAATGTTAATTGGGGTGAACCAATCACAAAGTTTCACAGAGATGCATTGGCTTGCTTGTTGACAATTCTGCATTACAGCAGCAGTCTACTGTTAAAGTTTGTACGCAGGAGGAGAATGGACAACTCAATGAGGAGCAAGCTATAAAATGCAACAGCAAAGTATGTAGCTGTATCTTGCCGGCCAAACAATATTGTGGAAGAAGGAGGGCTAAGGAATATCATTTGGATTGCATCGAACAACTCAACATATATATGTTATCCTCGAGAGCCGCAATCATTAAGAGGATGATTAAACTATACAAAAATTAAGTGAAAGTCTTCAAAACTACACTGAAAACTACAGAAGAAAGGCACTATGCTAGAACAGTAACTTTTTGTCAGTGGTACGAGGAGGTACTGCAGGTGGTGCAATATTTAACAGTTTTACACAATTCCCCTAATGCTTTTTGTAAAACTCTTCACACAATTCTCTCTGTAAAGCACAAATCACAACATGTTGGAATGTAGAAAACCCTGCCATTCAATAACCCTCTCAACAAAAAGTTGGCATGATGTGAACAGTAACATGAATAACTAGTCGACAAGCAATCAGGATGTTGGCATGAATAAAAAGGGTGACAGGTAAGCTCATCTGTGTTTTGGAACAATGGATGGCGACATCAGAGAGAGGTAGAGGAAGAGAAAAATGAGAGAAGGTAAACAAGGGGAAATAAAAAGAACAATGATCTCTAATGACATTTGTAATGCTGTACTTGACCATGTTATTGTACATGGCATTACAAGCCAAACCTGTGCTGTTTCACCGTTTCATCAACACTTTCAAACATGAAAAAGGTCACTTACTGCAAGCTTATGACTACTTTGCTAGCAACTCGGTTCCCTGTGCTATGAATCTGTATGCATTAGCACACGCAGGACAAAAACAGGAAAATAACATGAACCTGAGACTTATTCATATTCTATGCAATAATTTGTTTGTAGAATTGAGAGACTCCAGTTGATGGTAATGTGGAACATGCATGATTTCTAAAGCCCAACAACTAACCATTGTGCACATCGTTGTCAAAAACAACCTAAAACTTTTAGAGAACTCAATGGCATTTTTCAAGTTTAAGAGACCATCAGCAAATATAGCTTGATAATTAGGATAACATATTTGGCCTTGGTCAGATACAGGGTGCTGAGGCTGAAGCAGAATAAACATTTATTTTGTTAATTTTTGAACTATTAACTTGTCTAAAATGTTTATTTTACCTGGTGTTCAAGTCTTGGTGAGGTTCAGTGCCAAAACCCCCAGAAAATCAACAGTTTTCTATTTCTGTGTTTTCTGAACACTTCAAGTCTAAAATTCCTAAGGGGAATTCTGGAATACATTATGGTTATTCATTCATTAATACCTTTTTATAATAGTGTTTTCAGTTCCTCTCACCAATGCACTGTGTTTTCAATAGTGTCATTTTATTTTTTGCTTTTCTATGACTTCTGAGGGCAACAATATGTGGCAGATAAAATTGTTCTGAGTACAATGTCTAATTTTTGAGTGACAAGACTGGGGTTTGGTCAATATGGTGTGAGTTTTGAGTAGTGTGATTATGCCCACACAGAAGTATTATATATTGACATATATTTCGAAAACATATTTTTAGAATGTGCCTATATTTTTTTTAAACATATACTAATATATGTATTATATGTATTACCAATGTATGGCCATATTTTATACATATATTTACGTATTAAATTTTCAAATAAGTTTTAATATGTCTTAAATACATGTAAATATATTTACATAAATGACAAAATTATAGTTGGTAATATGCATTTAGTATTTACATCTAACTGATATATTTCCATATTTGTATTGTTTCCTGTCATGTGTTTATTATGTTATCTAGTCATTTCTTTTAAGTACTTTTACAGAGAGGAATGGCATTCATGATACTGTGTTAAAATGTATGCATATTGTTTTCATAATGAGTCTTTTTTGAAATGTAAACTTTTCACTTTTGCTTGACAGTGACTAAATTAAAAACTTTGGTGAATTTACTAAACATTTATCATTATTTTGTGACACAATAGCAGTTGTATGATACTGTGAATAAAGGTCCTTATTAAATGTTGATGACTGACTCTAACTAGTTGTTTCTTTACTTGCATTTACAATGTATTTAATAGAAATGATGGTAAATACTCTCTTGTTTGTAAAAGATAATAATTGTCTTTTCACAGTAATTAATGTAATGCAATAAGGCCTAGACTGGTGGTTATGTTGGTTTGCTCCCCATTTTGACAATGATAATTAGTAAAACTCTCTGGAAAATAATGTCTTGAATGTTAATTCCATGATGTGTTGATGAGAAACACATAATATTTAACGTTACAATATATGACATGCATTGTATTATGATATTGTGAGAAGCACAAGTTATATATTTCATGGACATTTTCAGGGCACATATGTAAATATATGTTGAGAAATCCTCTACATATGTGCATATATGTTTTGCATGAGTTTCCCATGTTAGAAGTCGTAAAAACTGTAATTCTAGGGCTTGAAAAAGCAGTGCCTGAAAGATTGAACCCACAGTCTCACATCCAGTGAGGTCAAACACACATATTTAAACATTTAGCCTTTGTAAAGCGAGAGCTTTGTCCCCATCCCCATCAAATAATCATGTCAAAAATTTCGAATACATTTCATTTATTACAGACGTCTGAGAGGGGAACTCTTTAACTAATTAATTGTTTAAATTAGTAGCTCTGAAATATTCAGTTCTTTTTTCGATGTTATGGTGCTCAGACAGGCCTGTATGGCTCTTTATTGAGAATATACTGTAAAGTACTATTTCAATGCTAAGACATTGCTTGATCTTCCTCATGTAGTATTATTAAGCTGTGTAAGACGTTCCTCTGGTTCTGTGCTATGTTTGAGGTCATCACAGGAGAACCTGCTGCTTTAAAAACTCAGAGCTGCTCTAAATAATTACCAACTAGTCCACTCACCATCTATATTTTGGTCTCTCAAACTTCCTTTTACTTTCATTTTTTCTCACTATTTTCTCTATATATCTGCCACCACTGTACCTCTACCTCTTCTATCCTCTTCCCTTTGTTTTGTTGCATATGTGGAGATTTCTTTTCTTATAGCTTCATATTCATTACACGAGCCATGGAACCCAACTTAGAACACGTATCAATAATTAAACTCTGGTGGAAAAACATGGTTTACAAATCGTACAATAAAACATTGTCAAGATGACATCAGACCCCATATTAAAGTTTTATCTGTAATATGAGGAAGTACATCTCTGCGTGCCATAGCATTATACTCTGAATATTTCATCTCATTAATATTTCATATGTTTTCTGTATTCATGAGACTGAGTATCTAAGTAACTGACAGAATTGCCATAATGTTCGAACAAAAAGCCAAAATAAAAAGTTGTTGCTCTTTGCTGCAATGCATTACTGGTCCCTATGAAAGCAACACAGTTTACAGTCTGCAAGTTCATTAATTCATGTTTTCTCATTACACCATAGACATTGAGTGCATTTGTCAACAGTTGTTTTTACTTCACTCTCCGCTATAAAGTATAATGGATTATGGCCTGGCTACACTCCATCATAGTAACGAACCAGCTGTGAATCTAAATTCACTGATAAGATCGAGATTCGGGTACGTACGTCCATCCCTGAAAGTGATCAGTAGTTTCTATGCAAACATGCCAGTCCAAAAGCAAACCGTTGCCGTAGAGCTGACAAGAAAACAAATGTGCTTCCTATTTTTCAACCACTTGACGGATGTGCATTAAACAGGAAAGAGATAACCACAGTGATTTAGAGTCAGCTAATCTACGCTGTAATGTTTTCAGCAGGTTCCGGCTCCCAGAAATTTGCTAACAAATATTCACGCCTTGGAGAGGGAGAGCAGATTAAGGAGAAAAAGAAACATGTGAAGTAGGAAACAGGATGAAGGAAGGGAAAAGTGTGTGTGGGGGGGTGAAAGTCAGACTGAGAATTCTATCTTGATATGTCACCGCATTGCATCACAAGACTCATCTCCCTTTCCTCTTCTCTCACTTCTTCTCCTCCCCTCATCTCCTCCCCTTTCCCTACCTTTCCTATCTCACCTCCTCTCTTTTACTCTTATCCTCTTCTCTTCCTAGCCTCCTCCGCTCCCTCTCTGGTATGTATCAGAATCAATCAGTCAGGCTGGGGACCCTGCAGGCCCTGATTAATGCACTTCCAGTAGGCTCCAGTCCTTTCTCCACCTATTCTCCTTGCATTAATTACCTCACCTAGTCAAGCAAAGCCATACAGTAATGTTTCATTCTTTCTCTCTCGCTCTGTTTTCTCCCTCTCTGCCCTCTTTCTCTCTTTCTCTCTCTCTCTCTCTCTCAGTCTTTCCCTTTCTGTCACTATCTCTGTGAGGAGAGAGTTATACATGCGTTGTGACTTACAGAGGCACATAGTGTTCATAGTGTGCAGCCATGCAGAGGGCTCGCAAATGGCTTCCTCCCACATTAAAATCCAAATTATTGTGAATCATTTCTTTCAGACACACTAAGCCATGGTATTTATTTGCTCTCTCCACGGTGACAATTTGATAAACTGTGTGTGCATCACACTATCAACACATCATTCTATGTATAGTTTTATTTAATAATAATATCCTGGCATGTATTTCTGGGGTGTGTTTATCAGCCCAGTTAAAAATAGAGGCAGACAGGCAGTCAAGCACATAGTATAAGGGCTCTTGGCTAGCTTTCGCTTCCTTTTTCTCACCATTAATAACCATATAGTGAAGATGTCACGACAGGCCAACTGGTGCTCAAGGAGTGTAGGTTTTTTTCCACAGATACTCTTGATAAAACACATGGTACACACGCAGGTAAACAAAACACCTTACAGACACTGTACACACATCTACACAGTTAATCTAAAATGTACAATATGGTTCAGGCATGTACGTGTGCACGCACATGAACACACGGCCGCACATGCACATTATCGCACATCACTGAATTCCCCACCTGACAGGGGACTGTGCTGTTTTTGCTATAGCAGTGAATAAACAAATGGGACATTGCTGAGATTGTCTTTATGAACAGCCCAAGAGGATACAGAGACTTAATTAGAAATTAGCTCATTGCTCAAGCTAAATACCCCCTGCGGAACATAAAACTCTCCTCTGCTGCTATAGCTCACTGTAAACACAATCATATGCTGTATTATAGACTAGCTCTGCAGGATTGCTGGTGTACATATCACTTCTTCAGTGTCTTACATCTGATGCTGACATTTGCTTATCAATAACACTGACATGTCCCTACCCCTTTCACTATTTCAATTAGCCATGTGATGATTATTGGTTACTTATTATTACCCATTAGCCTACAGCCAAATGATCACACAATAATGCACATTCCTTACACCTGCCAAACCTAGGGGACCTTTCCCAATTATTACCCCAACTTTGTCTCAACAAATGGGTGCAGATCTTGGTTTGTACGGTATTTATATATAAAACTTGCCCGTGTCTCCGTTACAGCAAAAGCTCAGGCAAGCATCCACCTTCCCACCCCCTTCCCCTATGATAACCTAAGGCCTGTCACTGGAACTCCTTCTCCCAGCTGCCGGATTTTGATAACAGCCACCCTACGTAGGGCTACCTGCCATCAAAGCATCTGGCATCAACTATCTCCTCTTAGAGACTCTGCGAACCATACTGAATTGTTGTTTATCGGTTAAGCGTTTTACTCATTTGAAATGCAAGTTAGAAAGACTACCTTAACTAGAAATGTTTTTGATCCCAATTGTCTTTCCCAACATGTTGCATAATGCTACTATACTATGTGATGTGATGCTCTTGAGCCTCGGCTCTCTGAAATGTCTTTGATGTGAGTCTCAGTGACATCTCAAATGTACACTGGTGTGGCTGAACCCCTTGCTCTCTCCCAGCTTTAGAAGAAGAAAGAGGGATGTCTTGTTGCTGCTAAGTTCTAACCTCGTCCCCAGGCTATTGCGTATGTGACTGGCACAACAACCACTCAAAGTTGGCCTTTAGGGCGTAGTTGTATCATTCTGTGTTAGCGACCTTACTCTGTAAAATGCCATCTTTTCCTTGTAGCTAATGAAAATACCGCATGGCGTGTGGAGCGGCATATTTGTTTACAGGCTATGTCGAATAAAGCCTGTCGAATACATCCAGTCTAGTCTGAGTTAGCTACTTCATACTATTGAACAGAAGTTAAACAGCTTATAGCCTACAACACTACATGTACTGCTCCTTTAACTAGCAAGCTAGTTGCTATTCTGCAATAACATAATTTCATCATAATGAACAAGTTTTAAGAAAGCAAGAACTGCCTTGCTCAACTGTCACACAACAATGTTACAACTTGATGATTGATGCTGGGTTCACAAAACCTGTGGGGGAAAGTTGTGTTAGGGCGTTGATTGTTGGAGGAATAAGTCCTATAGGCTATTAAAATATGTTTACACAAAACAATGGTCATCATCTTTACTTACTTGTCCAGATACTAGCTGCCACTTCATCAATCTGCCCAGAGGATGTGAGTATGATCTGATGCAGCTAACGAGATATAAACTTTTATCTATCCGTAGCAGCCACTGGTCTTTCTCCTGCCATTGTGTTATCTTGTTGACACATCCAGCAAACCCTTAATCCACCTGCATTGGAAAGGCTTATTAAACATAACTGGTGTGTGGTAGGCCAGTATCTCGCAATAAGCTGAGGTTCTGTCTGTCTCTTTCCCTCCTCTGTATTGTCTGTCTTCATTCTTTCTCACACACAAACACAAAACACACAAACAGATTTAGTTAGGCACCTATAAAACCGACTGAATCTAATATGTCACATAATCATAAGGGATGGATAAAAATCACACCCTTTCTCTCCAGATTATTAAAAAGAGTCTTCCATTGCTGAATAAGTCTTGCTGTTACAACAATAATGTAGACTGATAACATCTGCACTTTCGAAAATCTACCAATATCTTCTGCACTTTTCAGAGATGTACATTTTCAGTTAAGATTAAGGATTTCTGCTTCAATGAGCAGTTCTATAGACGAGGAATAATGTGTACGCTTATCAAGTTCAAATCATAGTGCCTCATGTCACTTCGTTCATTCTCTTGCAGGTTCTGACCTCATGAGAAAATGACAGAGGATAATTCACAATGACGTACCGCTATGCTTGATGTTCTAAGGCCATATACTGGCTGCCAGCTTCCATCTAAGTCAATATCCACTATCTGCTTTTTGAAATCATATTTTACTTCAGAATTTTAAGGTATTTGGAGGAAGAGGTGATCTGTGTTAAATGGAACTGAAAATTCCTAACACACACACACACACACACACACAAACAATCTCGGTCTTCTAATTGCAGTATTGATATTTGTTAGGCCTAGATTACTAATGTACATATATTACATATTTGCATTATTATTTTCACACAGCTAAGGGCAGTGGTAATGCGTGGGCAAAGTCACTGGGAAAGCCAAACCAGGAAAAAATATCATAATAATGTATACCATCCTGTGTTGTGATAGCTAATTGTGTCGTTTACTCTACAAGCCATTAGTCATAGCCTATGCCACCAGAAGGCTGAGATAACAATAAGACAAACTGCCACACGTTTCAACCACAGGTTTTTTATCAAAATGAGGAGAGCAAATATGTCTGTTGAAGTATATTGCATGAAACGTAACCTACTAGCTAGCCCCTGAAGGACAACAACATAATAAAGAGATTCACACCTGACAGAACATTGTTATGAGATTAGGATTTCAGGGCTTGCTCAGATAGAACAATTGTTACAATAAAGCAAATGCATTAATCATGCAGTATGAGACATTTGTAAAATGGTCTGGATGTGTCGGATTGTTTTTATATTTGCATAATCTATAAACAGAATCACAATCAGAACTTCAGTTGGCCATTAATTTCCATGAAAGTGGCTGGTTTTGATGACATATCATTTTGGCACATATATGACATAGTACCACATTTGTGGGTGACTCATTTTGGCTTGACATCGGTACTTTTACAAACAATGGCCAGAAATCCCAGAATGCACCTTTAACCAAAGGGATGGTTAAAGGTGCATCTTGGGTTGTAACTGCAGGCCCACGGTTTACAATAAGCCATTCTTCACTTTTGTCCTAGCCTGGAGTTAGCATCATTAGATTTGTACAAATTCATTAATTGAAACAATGCACCCAATCTAGCAAAAGCTCAATTGCAAGCAAACACTCCAAAGCAGAGACTGGTTGCATATCCATATGATAATGTTATCATCTTTACAATACAATACAAGTTTATCATTGAGGTTTGTTCATAAATTGTAACAATCCACATCTATTTCCTGCCCAATGGAAATAGGTTTACTTTCTTGTATGCTCAGATGGAGAAAATAACGCTGTAATTCTAACAACACAAAGGCATCATGCTGCATATAAATTGCAGTTAGCTACCTAGTTAGCTAATTTATAATCTAATGAGGCAATATCCAGGCCTCAATAGAGGGAATATATCATTTATTATCTTGTATTCTTCGATGGATACAATAAATGCAATTCCAACAATACAAAGGCATCACATTATACACAAATTACAGTTAGCTAGCTATTTAGCTAATTTGCTATCTAATGAGGGCATTACATTTAGGTTAATTATACCCTAACAAGACTGCCAATACTTTACTTACTTATTCCTATGTCATGTTTTTAAACACTTCAACATCATTGACTTTATGGCAATAATCCACAATTTGTTCAACTCCAGATTGTTGAAAACAAACATGTAAAACTTTAAACGTTATAGTTTATATAGTAGGTAGCGTAAATAAATTCCAGTGCATACTTTGGCAGTGTAAATAAATTGCAACTAGCGTTACAGATAGTAAACTTTGTTTGAACAGTTGTAAAGTTAGTTTCTGCATGAAATGCAGCTTTTGTTAGATGATTTTAATTCAAGAATTTGGACAAAGCTAACTGTAAAATATGACATCATTGGACTTCAGACACAAACCCAGGTAAGGGGAACTTCACCCAAACATGATTTTAGGTCAAACTACTGTATCCCTTTAAATATATGAATCCTACCTTGTTTGTTATTGCTCTTTATAATGTAATTTTATTTTACCAACATTTCAGAATTGCAATGGATAGCAATATTGTTTCTAAATGTATCTAAGTTTGTATTTGTACTGTACCTGTCTATCCTGTATTATGTCATGTTTGATGTTCTTTGGGGCTCCCCAAGGAGAGCAGATACGGCTATTGGCAGTATCTTAAAGGTAAACCTAAAAACATCCAAAATTTGTTTGACACCTTCCAGTTTGTTTGCTAATTTTATAATATGTATGATATGAGAGACATCTAAATGAAAGCAAAAAACAAGAAGAGATATTAGGTTTTTCTCCTTCCCGCTTCTATACACATTTTTTATTTAACAACAAAGTAAGAAGGTGCTGTATAATCTCAGATTTCAAAAATCTGTCTTAGGAGAAATAGCCACACACAAGCTCATTCTTTCTTACTCTGAATAAAATTGGAGATCTCTAGAATTGTCTGTACTCAACTTTCATTTAACTCTCCTGTGTACAGTGGATATAAAAAGTCTACACACCCATGTTAAAATGACATGTTTTTGTGATGTAAAAGAATGAGACAAAGACAAATCATGTCAAAACCTTTTCCACTTTTAATGTGACCTATAATGTGAACAATTCAGTTGAAAAACAAACTGAAATCTTTGAGGGGGAAAAATAAAAAAACTTACAATAACCTGGTTGCATAAGTGTGCACACCCTTAAACTAATACTTTGTTGAAGCACCTTTTGATGTTATTACAGCACTCAATCTTTTTGGGTAGGTGTCTATTAGCATGGCACATCTTTACGTGGCAATATTTGCCCACTCTTCTTTGCAAAAGCGCTCCAAATCTGTCAGATTGCGAGGACATCTCCTGTGCACAGCCCTCTTCAGATCACCCCACAGATGTACAATTAGATTCAGGTTTGTCATTAAATACCAGTGGACTGCTTCTTTCCTAAATAGTTCTAACATAGTTTGGAGCTGTGCTTTGGGTCATTGTCCTGTTTTTGGAAGAAACTGGCCCCAATCAAGTGCCGCCCACATGGTATGGCATGGCATTGCAAAATGGCATGATAGCCTTCCTTCTTCAAGATCCCTTTACCCTGTACAAATCTCCCACTGTACCATCACCAAAGCACACACCAAAGCACAATCACATTGGCTCCACCATGGTTGACAGATGGCGTCAAGCACTGCTCCAACATCTTTCCATTTGGTCTGCATCTCACGAATGTTCTTATTTGTTCTTATACTGTATGTTCTTACACCTCAAACTGTCCATAATGCTTTTTTCCAATCTTTCTCTGTCTAATGTCTGTGTTATTTTGCCTTCTTAATTTTTTATTTTTTTTGGCTAGGCTTTTTCTTTGTAACTCTGCCTAGAAGGCCAGCATCCTGGAGTAGCCTCTTCACTGTTGACATTGAGACTGGTGTTTTGTAGGTACTGTACCATTTAATGAAGCTGCCAGTTGAGGACCTGTTGAGGTCTGTTTCTCAAACTAGACACTCTAATGTATTTGTGTTCTTGCTCAGTTGAACACCGGGACTTCCCACTCCTCTTTCTATTCTGGTTAGAGCCAGTTAGCGCTGTTCTGTGAAGGGAGTACTACACATTGTTGTATGAGATTTTCAGTTTTTTGGTAATTTCTCACATGGAACAGCCTTCATTTCTCAGAACAGGAATAGACTGACGAGTTTCAGAAGAAAGTTTTTTTTTTATTTATTTTTTTGTTTGAGCCTGTAATCGAACCCATAATTGCTGATGCTCCAGATACCTAACTAGTCTAAAAGACAGTTTTATTGCTTCTATAATCAGCACAACAGTTCTCAGCTGTGCTATCATAATTGTAAAATTAGCCTTTTAAAATGATAAACTTGGATTAACAAACACAACATGCCATTGGAACACAGGAGTGATGGTTGCTGATAATGGGCCTCTGTACACCTATGTAGATATTCCATTACAAATCAGTTGTATCCAGCTATGATGGTCATTTACAACAATGACAATGTCTACACTGTATTTCTGATCAATTTGATGTTATTTTAATGGACAAAAAAGTAGCTTTTCCTTCAAAAACAAGGACATTTCTAAGTAACTCCAAACTTTTGAACGGTAGTGTATAAATAGCCTACATTTCTATGAATCCTAAGGTAACGCAACACTGGCGTCTCCTCCTGTAAAATTACTAGAAGTACTGTGTCATAATGGGTGCCTCTACAATAATATGAAGACTGGACTTTATTGTTTGGTTGTCATTCCTAACTATGTTATGATGAATGCACTGACTGTAAATCCCTTTGGAAAACAGCATCTGTTAAATGACTAAAATGTAAATAAATATGTTTTCAATCCCTTTGTATTTTTCAAATATGTTTTCAGTCCCTTGTAGTATTTTGCAACCCTTCTAATCGCACAACCCATGTGGAATTCTTGGGGGGTTATTTATCAAATGTGTGTAAGCACATATATGTGCGTGTACACTGCATGCAATAATTTCAACGCAAAGTGTGGTATTTAACAACATTTGCTACATTTACGCAAAGTGCCAAGTGGTGGTATAAAGAAATCCCAACTGAAATGTTGAATAGTACATTTATGCACAGTGCCAAGTGGTAGAAGGAAACTACTTCTGAAACACAGACTTGTTAATTTGGACATTTTTAATGGTATTTAATGTAATCTGACGACAGTTAATTTGTAATGGAAAAAATCTATACAAAGTTGTTATTTGTTAAATATAAGATCATAAATGCAATTTATGAGGCAAAATAAAATCATAAATGCAATTCCAGTGCACATCCAAGTGCCATGCCCCCCGAGTTTAGTGCAACAGGCACTTTTACATAAAAACGTATCATTCTGGCATCTCACGAAGGATGAGGGAGCCAATAAACATCCACAAACATTTCCCAATGCTAAAAAAATTTTAACAGCCCCAACTGTCTTCTCTTTACTAACATTTTAATTTTACTAGTCAAGTGAGCAACAATGGAGTGAGCCATACCAATGCCATGAATTCAGAATATTTCACTATAATATCTACAGTGCCTTCAGAAGGTTCTGCATACATACTCCTTCAGTTTCTGTATTATTTGTTGTGTTATAGACATCATTTATAATTGATTAAATCTATTTTATTTTTGCCATCAATTTACACACAACACACCATAATAAAAGACCAAAAACACATTTTTATAAATGTGTGCCAATTTATAGAAAATGAAAAACTGAAATATGTTCAAAATGATTAAAACTCTTTGCCAAGACATATTCAGTTCAAATGCATCCTGTGTCCTTTGGTCATCTTTGAGATGTTTTTAGAAGTTCTCCTGAGTCCTGGGTAAATTCAAACTCGGGTAAATTCAATAAATTGGACATTATTTAGAAAGTCATACTTCACAGTGCATGTCGTAGACCTCCGAGATAGAATAGTGTCAAGGCATAGATCTGGGGAAGGTTATAAAAAAATTTACAGGAGCACATTTTGCTCCATCATTTTGAAATGTAAGAAGTTTGGAACAATCGAGACCCTTCCTAGAGCTGGCCGTCTAGAAAAATGAAATTGATGGCTGATGCTGGTGGACAGCGCTGTCTAACATGTTGGTCCAATATCTCCCTTAAGTATTCAATTGGGTTGAGACCTGGTGACTGTGAAGGCCATAGCATATGCTGCACATCATTTTCATACTCATCAAACCCTTCAATGACTCTTCTTGCCTTGTGGATTGGGACATTGTCATCCTGGAAGAGACCCAATAATAAACCCTCTTTCGAAGTCAATTAGATTCTTTCCTCTTGCCATCTTGATCCAAAATCAAGTCAACTGGACTGGCTTAGCATTTTTATAAACGCCACAGAGCATGACAGGATGTTCATTGCTTTATTTTATCATGCAGTACAACTGTATGGAAGCATGTGCGATTGTAATGTTCCTCCATTCATTTATTCAGGTATTCCCTTTAATGTGTCACCCATCTATATATATATATATATATATATATATATATATATATATATATACACACACACACAGTATACTGTTTATAGAGGATGAGAACTGAGGAGAGATTCAGCTTGGGCAGTACAAAGAGCCTCTTTGACACAGAGAAGTGTGGTCTCAGTTCAGTGACCCTTCTCGACACCATTCTGGTTAGTGTTGAGGAGATCATTCTTGAGAGAGATAAGAGTTGTTCAGTGACAGCAGTCTCATATGTTTCAGAAAGGAAAGACAGAAGGGATTCCCCGTCTGTGCTGTTTAATGTCAGAGGGGTCAGAATTTGTATTTCTGAGGAAGGCAGCGAATTTGGCTATATTAAACTTAGAGTGGAAGCAGACAGTGATCGGGGATTATTTGGTGAGGGAGGTGAGGAAAGGGAGTACTTTTCCGGATATGACCTGGAGAATGGCGGAGGATGGGGTCAGGAGGGCAGGTTGTCTGACAAATGAAAATCAGTAGTTGTAGGTTGTGGGATTTAATCTGGGTATAGTAGGGAAAAACTGTTTAATGCTTAGGCAAGTTTGATGTGTCAGTGACCAGTAGACCCAGTCGTAAGTTCTATAACACTTGCAAGCAGTGTGCAAGACTATGTCCTTTTCTACTATGTTAGATATTTTTTCATTCAGCATCTGTAAAAAGCACTTGGCAAGCAGACATGGTTTAAAAATACACACATAGTACACAGAGCTAAGAAGCGCAAGATGATAAAATGTTTTAAAGCTGCAGTAAGCTATTCAAGTGTGAGAGTGACTTGGAGCCTCCCTCTCTTACCTTCTACTACCGCAGAGCAACTCGTCACAAACTGTCTTTGCTTCAGCTAAAGTATTAGTTTCAGGTTCTTAATACTGCCACTTGACTAGAATGCCGCTTCCTTCTGCCACCGAGAGATCAGGTGAGGCTTTTATTACTGACTAATTGAAGACAGATTGGGAGAGGTCAAACCACTTTCTTTTCTTCTGGCAGTGATTTAGGACAAAATGCTAAATTCAACAATTCACAGTTGAATTAGGCTAGTGGAAAGATAATACTAAAGTAAATGTTTCCAACTAGCAAGATACAGTAATAGTTACAAATAGATTAAGGAAAGAATGTACTTACCACACCTAAGTTGAGCAGGAGTTGTCAGTTATAAATGAATGTAAATTTGAATAGTAAATTAGTATTTGGAGATTGAGCAGCCGTGAAATATTAAGGAAGCTTGCTTTCTGAGATATGTGGAATATTTAAAGATCATGGATTTATTAGTGACTTATTTATTACATATTCTTTTTAAATTTAAATTGACAAATAATTATTTTATTTGTTAAATCTGTATAAATACACAGCTAATGATTTGATTTTGTGAAACATTTATGAATCATGGTTTCAACAAAAGACTGCAATTTAAATAGTATTTAACGGTAAATAGTCTATGAAATACAAATTTAAGACTAGATATTTAGAAAATTGGAGTAGCCACCGGCACCGGCATATAGATGGTGGAGGAGACCACAACTGAACTTGCAGGCGTCTACTTATCACAAGGAGTCAATACAAGGCAACTCTGTCCAACATTTCCCCCTATGCACTGTAGGTATGCAGCAACCAGAAGTCAAACTCCTGGCCGCAATGACGCAGCTGTAGTTCGAGGCAGGAACTTAGATCACTCTGGGACCAGCAGAGGGATCTATTGCCTTTTGTCTCTTAAAACTTTGCAAACAAATTTTAATGTCCTAATTGTAGAAACTTGTTTGTATAATGTCCAGTTTCCCAAGTGAAGTTACTCTTTAATAGATCTAATTTCCTTCTTGAAAGTCATGGTACATAGTTACCATGACTAACGTGTTTTATGTGATTATTATCAGACCAGTGAGGGATGGATTATCAGTCAGAGGCAACAGATGGACAGACACATCTGGCTGAGAGTGATGAGGATAGGTTAGATAGAGGTGATTCCCTAGCCATCTGCACAGCCTTAGCCCTTAGTGATACTAGGCACATCTACACATACACTCACATGCAAATGCACATCAGACCTGGGCTCGTGTTTTGAGCATTTCCTCAAATCTATCAGATTGCCAGATGGGGTATGTTTGTAATTTTGGCACAATACTGTTGGTCCATTCAGCCGGGCACACTCATAATCTAATATTTTTCTCTTCCAGAATGTATTTAAACTACACATACACACACACACACACACACACACACACACACAGACAAGTTGTTTTTTCTATTCTTGTGGGGACTGAAACCTAACCCTAGCTGAGAATGTTCCCTATCCAGTACCCATAAGCCTTATACTTTACTTTACTTACCCTAATCTTAACCTTAACTTCAACAATTTAACATTAATGCCTACATTTTGGCAAGCCCTAATGTCTTACCGAACCCCAACCCTAATTGGTAATCTACAAGTAACCCAAATTCCTACAAGAAACCCAAAAGTTTAATATTAAACTGAAAACCAAAATCTTCCTGGTGGGGACCTGCCAAAACATCCTGAGGGGTCTGTTATTTCATGTTTTCCTTTCTGTGTGGGGAGGGGTACCCGCATGTACATGTAGACTTGAATTAAATACGCACATCAATAAAGTAGCACAGCGTAGGATAATTACAGGGCACTTTTCTATGTGAATATGATTGCTCCATCCCTCTCTCCCTCTCTCCATCCCACAGTCTCCCCCTCTATCTCTTTCCATTCCACTTTTCCTGCTGCACAGAGTTTCATGTAGGTCCAGGTGCTACTGGGGACTGGCGCCCATTTAAAAGTGGGTCCCGGCTCGCCTCTGTCCAGCTGGAGCTAATGGCAGGCAAGGTCCCAAGAAAGGGAGCAAGAGGGATAGAGGGACCAGAGGCACTACACCCAAATCAAGCAGGGCCTGACGCCCAGGGCCCTTGGCTCCCTTTCAGCCTACCAGTGAGCCTCTTGGCTCCACCAAGTGCCTGAGGCAGGCAGTGTTAGCCCTGTCTACATTTCCTGGTTTCCAACCACCTGAATATTTCTTCCACTAACCACTTTCCCTGTTAATTCATCTCAATCACAGATCAAATTTATCGAGGCAGTGCGTGGGGGAGGGTGATAATTTTTTATAGCTATTAACACCTCACAACACATTGTCCAGAGCCATGATTACCAGTGATCAGAATGCCACACACATGGGTATATGCACACCCACACAACATGCGTGTATGCACCGAAGCAATTGACTTTCACACTACTGAACTCGAACAAGCAAACTTTTAGCTATATTGCGCAACGCTTGAACCTTCAAGGATTTCTGCAATCCCATAAAAACACACATACGGGCATACAGGACGCAAACACATACGTGCATGTGCAGATGTACGTATGTGCGCACCTGCACAGAGACTCACACCACACGTATTCTTTACCGCGGCACGCACCAGCCTTGACATATTCTTTCAGCCGGCTAAGAACTCTGTAGGATCACATGTATATCGACATGGCAACTTCGTCATTGCACCGTGGTTATGACTGGCATATTGCCAACTAATTTCCGCGTGTAATTATTTGTTTGCAAAGTTTTGTCAGATAAAGAACACACACAGTGCACAGTAAATCAACATCAGGGACAGCGCATTAGCAACGCATTTGTTGAGTAATTGAAGCCATCCATTCATCTCTTCCTCTGTCATGTGGCTGCCTCTATGTCCTGTAACCAGGAAAGGGAGTCTGTGTCTGCCATGTCTGACTCCTCACCTCCTCATAGGGGCAATCAGCTGGGTGTGGGAGACTGATGTTGCCAAAAAGCAATTAACGTTCGGAGCAATTAACCATTGAAGCTCTGTGGTTTTATACTCATTCCTCAATATATCTGGAGCTTCCTCTTTAAAACCAGGGGTCTACAGGATTGAATTTCCACACACCCAGACTGCGGAAGTCTCAGATTTCTGTTTTCAGTAGCATTGGGCTACATTAGGGACAGCAATGATATTACTGTAAATTGTTGGCGCCTCGGCCCTGGAGTGTTAGCTCTTCCACAGGCTGATATTACAGTAAACACTACAGCCCCCCTGGCAACCACAGAAACTGGAGCAGACCCACTGATTCCCACACACAGCCATTGCGTTGACATTACACAAGTCATATGTTTTAGTGACTCCCTGCTGAAATCTAAAGTTTAAATATTCTGTATGTGTTTTAGGTTACAAAAAAAGTTATATTGCTTACAGGGTATTACAGTTTTATTGTAACTCAATACACTGCATATTTGAATTTCCAAACTCCATGACTGTTAGCGATTTTCAGTTCAATATTACCATAAATGTTTGCCCAGTTTGGGTCGCACAAAAATAATAATATTCATTAAATTAAATGTAAGTAATGAAATATACTCTTAGAGAAATATAAACTGAATTCTGCCTGGAGAATTCGTTTGACCCTGTCCCCTAAGACTGTCTTTTTGTACTTCATCAACATACTGTAGCTCTCCTCTCCTCTTTCCCACCAAAGCTCCACTTTAAAGTTGATTGTGATCAGTTCTAAGCTCGCTAGCTGCTTCACTCGCTGAGGAGACGGAAATCCAATCTGGCCACCGAGATTTGTTTCAACAAATCTTGGTGATTGTTAATGCGACTGCACTGCTGAGGATGACAGAAAATGTGGTCCGGGAAATAGGATTCTGGCCACTGCCTACTGCACCCGCTCAGTAGTGGCAAGTTACCACAGTGATCTCTGGCCTGAAAATAGAAATGTTAACTCCATTTAAGCCAACCTTCCCTTCAGGGTGCATCTCATGCTACGGCTGATTGATATTGGCCCTTAATTGATGTGTCAGACCACCCTAGGATAACTGTCGCTAGATCGCAGCCAAAGGCATCACGTCAGATTACACTCTAAAGGGGACTATACATTTTCCCAGTGCTGGCCTATGCTTGTCTTTATGGTGTTCTCCGGTTGTCCCTTTTTCTTCCCACTTTTGTCCTCCCTTTTTTGCTACCAGGTGCTATCTGATTACATGTAAACTTTTAGCAATTAGCCCATTTCAATAACCCCCCCAATGTCTGTATGGTGATCTACAAACTTGCCATTTCAATGTGCAAATTCATTTACTGTCATTTGACCCAGTACCCTTTCATGGCATGAAGCACGTAGGCCCTTCAATGTGTTTCAGTGAACCCTGTCTGACTGTGTGTGTGTGTGTGTGTGTGTGTGTGTGTGTGTGTGTGTGTGCGTGCGTGCGTGCGTGTGTGTGTGCGCGTGAGCGTGCGTGGGCGTGCGTGCGCGTGTGTGTATGTGAATGCATGGATGTCTATGCTTCCCTGTGTATCCTGACTCTGGTTTCAATCAGCAGGTGTTCTTACTAAATATAAAATGCTTATAAAAGCAATAATAAACAACTGACACCCGAATAAAACAGATCAGAAGGCTAATGTGTTGTGCTATGTCTGACATTTCAACAATGTTGGAAGCCACCCAAAGTAATCAGGCTTGCCATGCTGTGTCACTGTTAAACCAATTGAGTGGTATAGGTCAATGGTTTAACCTGGTACAGCAGTTGGTTCAATAATTATTAGCATACATCCTAAAATAATAACAGTTGGGAAGGTTATGTTATCATAATGATAACATAACCCATAACATAACCCTCCCAACTGTTATTATTTTAGGACGAAAATGTATGCTAATAATTGTTGGACCAACTGCTGTACCAGATTAAACCATTGATGCGCCTGTAGGAGCCTTTCATGAATTAAATTGCATAGGGTTTTGGGGAATGCTTGTTTGATAAGAGGATCCAGAAAAGAGAATTGTCCGTAGGATATTTGAGCAAAAATAAGAAACAGGCATTTATTCTGTGATGCCCATGTCTTCTTCGTAAAGAAGTCCTGTAGCAAAAAGGAATTTATGTACAAATAGTTGGAAATACAAACTAAGAAAGCTGCTTAAGTCTCAAGAGCAAGCAAGTGCTCTGAGTCAACTCACTGTAAATCACACATGTATTTCAAAATCCATCCAATAAAGTGACGGCACAAAGAATATTGCAGACGTGAATTATGGTTACACGGTTACAAAATGACATCAACAAGGACGTGATCAGGATTTTTTGACTGAGTCCATTATGTCAAAGTGAAAAATAAAATTTGAAAATTGTTCTAAATGATTTACAAATATAAAACTGAAAATAATTAATTTCATAAGTATTCACCACTTTTTGACACATCTGTCGCGTCCTGGCACCGCAGGCTTGCCATGCCAGAGAGATCTAACGCCCTCTCTCCCTCGTTTAGATCACAGACACTTGTTTTGTTGTTTATCTCCCTCACCTGTTTCCCTAATCACAGTTCCTATAAGTTCCTCCTTTCCCAGTTTATCTTTTCGGTCTTTGTTTGGCGCATGCCTTTTGTTTCGGTTGTTCTGTTCTGCTCTGTCAAGTTGTGTAGTGTTTCTTTTGTTATAATTCAAGTTCTGTTATTAAACGTCCTCCGTTCTCCCTGCACTTGTGTCCATGCCTCATCAACCGTGACAACACTGGAATGAGCTGTGTTGCAACCAATTGTGTTTAGAATTAACATAATAAGTTCAGTGGAGTCTACCTGTGAGCAGTTAAGGCGTTTCACAGGATTTCATGTTAAATACACCTGTCGCTCCGAGGTCAAACAGTTGGTTAGTACAACTACTAACAAAAACTACATCATGAAGATAAAGGAAAATTCAAAGCAATCTAGAAAATAAAGTTCTTCAAAAGCACCATTGAGGCATAGCATTTAGGAACAAGGCACTGAATATCACTTAGAGCACAGTAAAATCCACTAATAGTAAATGGAGAGAATATGACACAAATTTGAATCAGTTTAGGACAGGCCATTCTCAAAAGCAGAGTATCCACGTCAAGAAGGGCACTAGTCAGGGAGGCCACCAAGACGCCTATGGCTGCATTCAAAACTGTAACTCTAATGGAGTTACAGTTTTCCACGGCTAAGCAGGGAGATACTGTTTACACTGCAACAATAGACTGGGTGCTTCAAAAAAGTGTCCTTCAAGGGAGAGAGGCAAAAAGAAAAGCATTAATGGAAAACAACTCACATCAAATCTTGACTATAGTTTCTCTGAAGGCATGTAAGAGACTCTGAACTGGAAGAAGATGCAACGGTCTGAAGAGACCAACACAGAGCTTTTTGGCCTCAATGCTAAGTGCTATGTTTGGCGTAAGCCTAACACTGCACATCATCCTGGAAACATCTACTGTGAATGATTGTGGTGGCAGCATACTGCTATAGGAATGCTTCTCTACGTCAGGGCCTGGAAAGATCGTGAAGATCAATGGGGAACCTTCAGGGCCCTCTACGCCCTCAGAGAGGGCCTAAGGACAGATATAAATCTGCATATATTTTTATATATTATAATTTGCAATTTTTGTTTTCATGGATTTAATCTTTTTTTGTCTAAATTGTAATGATCTTCCAATTGAATTTCTTCAGTTTCTGTTGGGAAAAGAAGGGGTGATATCCAAGAGAAAAAATATCCAATCAGAATTTTTCTTTGGAAGTATCTTGGTAGAAATTATCTAGCTGTGCTCAGCGCTCATTGACTAGGCCCTCAGGTTTTGAATAGAAGGCACAAGCCAATGTAATAGGCATTGACATAAATTAGAGCAGCATTTTGAAATGCCAGTAGAATCAACCAATCACAAATTGTCTTGCAATAGGTGTGACAATTGTATGATGCCTCAAGGCATCTCTGGAGGGCCTAAGTATACATCACTAATTCAGAGCCAATAGCGAGCATTATCTTGTTTTCTCAGGCTTGAGTCTACAGTTACGTCCGTAAATAATTGGACACTGACAAAAGTATTGTTATTTTGGCTGTTTACCAAATTGCAGTTAAAAAATTTATATGGGCTTAAAGTGCAGTCTATCAGCTTTAATTTGAAGGTATCCACATACAAATTGGAGGAAGGGTTTAGAAATTACAGCTCTTTGATACGTAGCCCCCTCTTTTTCAAGGGACCAAAAGTAATTGGACAATTGACTCAAAAGCTGTTTCATGGACAGTGGTGGGCTATTCCTTTGTTATTTCTTCACCAATTAAGGAGGTAAAAGGTCTGGAGTTGATTCCAGGTGGAAGCTGTTGCTGTGAACCCACAACATGCGGTCAAAGGAGCTCTCACTGCAAGTGAAATAGGCCATCCTTAGGCAAAAAAACATCCATCAGAGAAATAGCAGGAACACTAGTGGGCAAATCAACATTTTGGTACATTCTGAGAATAAAAAGAACGCACTGGTGAGTTCTGCAACACAAAAAGGCCTGGACGTCCACGGAAGACAGCAGTGGTGGATGATCGTAGGATCCTTTCCATGGTAATGAATAACCCCTTCACAACTTCCAGTGAAGAACACACTCCAGAAGGTAGGCATATCATTATCCATGTCTACATAAAGAGAAGACTTCACAAGAGCAAGTACAGAGGGTTCACCACAAGGTGCAAAACATTCATAAGCCTCAAGAATAGAAAGGCTAGATTACACTTTGCCAAAACCATCTAAAAAAGCCAGCCCAGTTCTGGAACAGCCTTCTTTGGATAGATGAAACTATGATCAACCTGTACCAGAATGATGGGAATAAAAAAAGTATGGAGAAGTCTTGGATCAGCTCATGATCTCCATGATTCTCCATGATTCTCCAGTTTGGATGTGAGTACCCTTAAATTAAAGCTGAGAGACTGCACTTTAGGCCATATTCATTATTTATCTGAACTTGATTATATTTTTGTATAAAGCCAAAATAGCAAAACTTGTGTCAGTGTCCAATTATTTCCAGACCTAACTGTATCTGTGAAGATCTCTATTCAGATCAGATACCAGACTAATGTGTGGGTGTGTTTAACCTATGCTAATAAATCTATTTTCCAAAGGACCAAACATTTGGACATTGTTTGAAATTTTTTTTTTAGGTTGACAGTTGTAACTGATCTGTTCACTTTGAGCTGGTAGCCTACCCTGCAAAACAGTATATACCTTCAGAATTGTTTTTCATAATTGGGCTTTGAGCTACCGGTAGCTCAGGATCAACCTGGTATAGAGTCACATTTATATACAGTATATGTGCGCTCATAAAAAAAAAGCAGGACTCCAAGGAGTCTGCCAAGGGCACAAACAGTGTTTGTGTGAATATCTATGTTGTCAAGAGGGGATGGAAGGAGTGAAGGGAATATCAAATCCATTCTTCCGTTTCATCCATCTTTAGGCTTCTGTGTGATTTTATAACACTTTACCCCCCTCTCATATAGGTCATATATGGCCACACTGTGCAGCTGCTGAAACAAAATTGTGTCTCTGAGGGCATTGTAGTTAGAGATAGGAGAAACTGTAATTGTCAGGATATGGTTGAGGCAAACTGTGGCAACTGAACCTAGGCCTTCTGTGGGGGCAAATATCTTCTAAAATGATGTATCAAACTGAATAAGGAAGACATAACACTCATTTACAGTCACTTAAGTATGATTGTAATTAATTGTATTAACTTTCATTCCAAAATGCTGCTCTAACACAGTAACCTGCAGTCCAGATCCAGAAGGCCTAGCCATAGCCAATACTGGATGGCTAAGCTACCTCGAGACCACACTAGAGACGAAAAACAATTTTTTTTAATTTTCTTTTTTCTTTGGTTAACCCCTCTCCTTCTAACCCAAACAGAACAATTTGAATCAGAAGGCCATTAAAATAATTGGATATATGAAATCAATGAAAAGTACTAAATAATACAAAATGATAATATAGAAATATTTTGTAGGTGTAGAAGGTGTACACCTTCTCTGTAGGTGTAGAAGGCAGTCACAGATCCCTACTTGGTTATGTTGTAAACGTGGATAGTGGGAATATGCTAATTCATACATTATCCACTCATTTCCTTTACTCTTCATTATGCTTTTTTTATTTGTCAGTATTTCTGGTCTCAAGGAGCCATGAGACCAAGCAAACTAACTTTTGTTTTTGATGAATTGTCAGCAACTGACTGTATAATCCAGCCAATTAAAACACTTTTTACTGTCTTTGTTCATTCCGTACAGTAACCTTCTTCACCAGTTTAATTTTCTCTAGATCTACCTACAAAGTTTAAGGCAAGGCTAAAAAAGTATTATTATCTATGAAATTATCACCCATGAATCAATATTCTGGTCATACTGCCATTCAGCTAGGCAGAATGTTTCAGTGTTTTGGGGAGGGAGTTTTTTATCCATCATAGATAAGAAAAGATGAACTCTTGTGCTCAGTTTGGGCTGAGGAGGATTCATTTACAGGCAGCTTCGTCCAGCTGTGACAGATCATTAACTGACAAAATGGAATGAGACAGGATGTGAATGCACAATCAAACCAAATGCTTTATACTTAGAAGAAGTGTTACCTTAGAAGAATCTAAGCATTGGCGTTCTAACAGCTTTACAGATTTTTAAAACCAACAGCGGTGACTGTTCTGATATCAATATAATAATGAATCTGTTTTTCTTTTTTAATCTTTTTAATCCCCTTATACTATCAATAAAAATAATAGCAATATCAACTACAAAAATAACATTTACAGAACAAATGTGGTGTACATGCTAATTAATAAAAAGTATTGATATGTAATAATGGTAGTAGTGGTAGTAACAGCAGTAATAATGGTAGTAGTAGTAATGGTAGTAATAGTGATGGTAGTAAAAGTGATGGTAGCAATAGTAATGGTAGTAATAGTGATGGTAGTAGTAATGGTAGTAATAGTGATGTTAGTAATAATGATGGTAGTAATAGTGATGGTAGTAGCAGTAATGGTAGCAGTAGCAATGGTAGTATTAGTGATGGTAGCAGTTGTGATGTAGTAGTAGTAATGGTAGTAATAGTGATGATAGTAATAGTTATGGTAGTAGTAGTAATGGTAGTAATAGTGATGGTAGTAATAGTAATGGTAGCAATAGTGATGGTAGTAATAGTGATGGTAGTGATAGTGATGGTAGCAATAGTGATGGTAGTAATAGTGATGCTAGTAATAGTGATGGTAGCAATAGTGATGGTAGTAATAGTGATGCTAGTAATAGTGATGGTAGCAATAGTGATGGTAGGAGTAGTAATGGTAGTAATAGTGATGGTAGTAATAGTAATGGTAGTAGTAGTAATGGTAGCAATAGGGATGGTAGTAGTAGTAATGGTAGTAATAGTGATGGTAGCAATAGTGTTGGTAGTAATAGTGATGGTAGCAGTAGTAATGGTAGTATTAGTGATGTTAGTAATAGTGATGGTAGTAATAGTGTTGGTAGCAGTAGTGATGGTAGTAGTAGTGATGGTAGTATTAGTAATGGTAGTAATAGTGATGGTAGTAATAGTAATGGTAGCAATAGTGATGGTAGTAATAGTGATGGTAGCAATAGTGATGGTAGCAATAGTGATGGTAGGAGCAGTAATGTTAGTAATAGTGATGGTAGTAATAGTAATGGTATTAATAGTAACGGTAGCAATAGTGATGGTAGTAGTAGTAATGGTAGTAATAATGATGGTAGTAATAGTAATGTTATTAATAGTAACGGTAGCAATAGTGATGGTAGTAGTAGTAATGGCAGTAATAGTGATCGTAGTAATAGTAATGGTAGCAATTACTATTACATTATTACAACCATAGTAATGGTTGTAATAATGATGGCAGTAATAGTAATGGTAGTAATAGTGATGGTAGTAATAGGGTTTCCATACACTGTGTTAGTGACCTATACTATTTATAGTGGGTTATACAGTAGTGGGCTATTATAGTATATTGGGTAGTATTGGGCTTTTACAGTAGGCTAGAGTCAGGCTAGAATGCAAATCATGTGCAAATCATTTATCCCTATATTTAATTGAAAATAGTACAAAGGCAACATATCAAATGTTGAAAATGAGAACTGTTTATTGTTTTTGGAAATATACATGCCCATTTTGATTTTGATACCAGCAACACGTTTAAAAAAAGTTGGGACAGGGGCATATTTACCAATGTGTTGTATCACCTCTTCTTTTTAACAATACTCTGTAAGCGTTTGGGAACTGAGGAGACCAATTGCTGTAGTTTTGAAAGTGGAATGTTGTCCCATTCTTGCTTGATATAGGATATCAGCTGGTCAACAGTTCGGGGTCTCTTTTGTCATATTTTTTGTTTCATAATGCGCCAAATGTGTTCAATGGGTTACAGGTCAGGACTGCAGGCAGGCCAGTTTACCACCTGGACTCTTACTATGGAGCCATGCTGTTGTAATACGTGCAGAATGTCGTTTGGCATTGTCTTGCTGAAATAAGCAAGGCCTTCCCTGAAAAAGACGTTGCCTGGATGGCAGCATATGTGGCTCCAAAACCTGTATTCAGATTTTGTTCAGCATTAATGGTGCATTCACAGATGTGCAGGTCACCCATGCCATGTGCACTAATGCACCCCCATACCATCATGGATGCTGGCTTTTGAACTCTGCGCTGTTAAGAAGCCGGATGGTCCCTCTCCTCTTTAGTCTGGAGGATGCGGTGTCCATGATTCCCAAATATAATTTCAAATTTGTATTCGTCAGACCACAGGACAGATGTCTACTTTGCCTCAGTCCATCTTAAATGAGCTTAGGCCCAGAGAAGGCAGAGGCAGTTCTGGATCTTGTTTATGTATGGTTTCTTCTTTGCATGGTAGAGTTTTAACTTGCATTTGTGGATGCAGTGACTTACTGTGCTCACAGAGAATGTTTTTTCGGAAGTGTTCCTGAGCAAATGCAGTGATTTCCACCACAAAATCGTGTCTGTTTTTAATGCAGTGCCGTCTGAGGGCCCAAAGATCACAGCCATCCAATATTGGTTTTCAGCCTTTTCCCTTGCATACAGAGAGTTCTCTGGATTGTCTGAATCTTTTAATGATATTATGTAACGTAGATGATAAGATCCCCAAACTCCTTGCAATTTTACGTTGAGAAACATTATTCTTAAATTGTTGCACTATTTGCCCTCGCACTCTTTCACAGAGTGGTAAACCCCTCCCCATCCTCACTTCTGACAGAACCATCCTCACTTCTGACAGACCCATTCCTCTCTGGAATGATCTTTTAATATCCAATCATGTTACTGACCTGTTGCCAATTGACCTAATTAGTTGTGTGATATTCCACCAGGTTTAGTTTTTTTAGCATTACACAACTTTTCCATTCTCAGAAAAGTTGCCTCTGTCACAACTTTTTTGAAATGTGTTGCTGGCATCAAATTCAAAGTGGGCATATATTTTTCAAGAAACAATAAAATGTCTCAGTTTCAATATTTGATATGTTGTCTTTGTACTATTTTCAACTGAATATAGGGTTTAAATGATCTGCACAACATTGGATTCTGATTTTCTCATTTTACGCAGCATCCCAACTTTTTTGGAAATGGGGTTGTATTAACAACATATCCTTTTTTCTATTTTTAGTGATAATTATTTGACATTCTATTTTAGCATAGTTTTTTTGTGATCGCAACACTAGAAAGAAATCTCTAGAATGAAATAAAATGAAAGACACTTTGGAAAGAACTGGGGCGCTGGGCTTTAGGGAACTGTTGTTTCAACATAATTCAGAGCAGAAAGACTTGGTAATGAATGACAGAAACCGTAACCCAAGGCTCCATATTTCATGACTGTGCCCCCTCAACGATGAGCCAATGCTAACAGAACTATCATCAGCCCTTAAGCTCTCATGCCCATGAGCCTCCCCATCTGTAGGCATGTATGGAGGATGCCTGCCTCCCTGTTCCAGTATGGGGTTGACGTTGAAGCTTGATTCAGGGACAGGTGTTGACTAGTGACACCAGACAGTACCCCACGACCAGAGTCAACATAATAACCTTGCATTGCATGGCCAGTATTAAGGTTAGAGTTTCGGAAATTATGAACGTACCAGTCCTACATGGAAGATATTGCCCATACTTCAAAGAACTTTGGAAAGGAGCAGAAGCCAGCACCACATCGAGAGGCAAGATGAAGAGAGCCAGCCAGCTATCCTTGGTGTGTCAAGTACCATCCAATCTAAAAACCATCCAGAGTTTTTGAACCAACGATAATTGTTTTACCTAGTTATGTCAAAGTAATTGCGGTAATGTATGCAGTTAATTTAAAATGCTTAACGCCATGAAACTAATTATCACCGTAAACCCATTTCTCAATTTTTTACCTCAGAATCATACATAGTGCAAATACAATTCCACATTCTTTCACTTGTTTGTCAACCTTTAGCTGCCACCTGCCACGGTCAGCACTGCAGCTCAGCAGAGTCATCTAGCTACTAAATAGAAAAAAGATAAATAAATTAGCCAGCCTATTAGCCCTGTTGATATATAGCAAAATGCCTAACGTCATTACAGCAGCTTAATGCAGTAGCCTCTCTACTTATGTGTTGCTTGAACGGACTGGGTTCAAACACGATCATCGACAAAAACGGTCTTATAAGGTAAGACGATGACATGACATCTTTCTAGTTATCTAACAAAAAAAGATTGTTTTGATGTTATTTGGGGGACGACAGATTGTTTGCATCCCACAGTATTTTTTTTTTCCCAGCAGTCCCTGTTACCTTGAGGGATTTCATTTCAATAAGCTTTTAATTTGATGTTTCAAAAAACAAAAATCTGTGAAAGAGTGTTTTGTTAATTGGGATACCTCATCAGATGAACTTTGACCTCAGACTGGACTGTCCTGTCCCAGGGGTCAGGGGACAAAGAACATTTGATCTATCATGTAAGCAAAAGTTAGCAGATTGAGAAACAAGGTGTGCTACAATGAAAAGAGATGCCCTAGCCATAAAGTGTGCCCTCTTCTACCACCTTCATTATTTGCTAGGGTAAAGATTTGCCCAAGTTATCAAACATGCCCCCGCAAGCAGATGACACAGAAAGGAAACTTTCCATAATATCTATTCTAAGACTAATAGAGCTGGTATTAAACATAGGATATGAAATCTACCTCACACCTCCCAAAAGAAACATTGTAGTTTTCACAGTTTAGAAGAAGAAAAAACCTTTCGATCTACATAATGCACCTTGAAGCTGTTTTCAAAGTCTTATATGTTCATAGTGTGATCAGGACAATAATGTAATGTAAAAAAGGCCTGGAAACCTCCGTACTTGTATTACGGAATAATATATTTTATATCTTATTTGATATTACTTGTTATTCTTAAGGGATGAACTACGGAGGCCATTTGGGTCATTCATTACATTTTCTCCAAATAGCAAATTTGCAGAAACAAGAAATATTGTGACATGGGCACTACGCTCAATACACTGCACCAGTTCGTTTGTTGGTTTGGAAAATCTATACTCATTTGTTGCCATTCAATATCTCTCATGAATATTTTATGGTTCCTTATTCTACTGTTCTGCTTAATAGAATGTGTTGGTTTGTTCCTATATGAATCTGAATCAGAAACATTAGTCACACTGTAAAACTGTCCTGTGTTATTATTTCTGTGTTCAATATGATGACATGCAACATGACAAATCTGTTCCTGAAGCTAACAAACAAAGGCCTGGATTTCAACAGTTTACACGTTAGTTTCATGAACAGCAAAACAGTAGATTCGAAAAGAACAAAAAAGCCAAAGTGAAGCATAGATGAAGATGTTTATGTTTTTATATTATTCTGCTTGGAACGCAACATGGTACAACTACGCAGAAGTGGTAATACTTTCTAGAACAAGAACTTCAATAGCTGAGAAAATATCTGAGCAGAGCATCCTTCAATGTGATAGAATGTGAGAAAAAAAATTATATGGCAGAAGAACAGGAGACAATCTGTATTCCTGCCTTTACAAAAAATCCTTTATTTGTACTTGCTGGTTCTATGAACACCTGGAGGTGTGCAGGGTTTTTTCTTTCAATTTGCGAAAACTATATGAAATTGTATTACAGACCTCAGTTCACTCATTGACACCGTTGTTTCCCCATCCCCCCACGCACGTAATCTTGGCATCATTCTGGACTCTACACTCTCTTTTGATCAGCACGTCAAACAGACTGTAAAATCTTCATTCTTCCACCTTCGCAACATCGCCAAACTCAGACCTTCCCTCTCCCGTTCTGCTGCTGAAACCCTAATACATGCATTCATAACCTCCGGTCTTGAAAACTGCAACTCCCTACTCACTGGCATCAAATCTACATCCCTCCATAAGCTCCAAAAGGTACAAAACTCTGCGGCCAGACTACTCACCTACACCAAGTCCCGGCAGCACATAACCCCTATCCTCTGTGAGTTACACTGGCTTCCTATCTCCCAACGCATCAACTACAAGATCCTCCTATTAACAGACAGTGGGGCAAAAAAGTATTTAGTCAGCCACCAATTGTGCAAGTTCTCCCACTTAAAAAGATGAGAGAGGCCTCTAATTTTCATCATAGGTACACTTCAACTATGAGATACAAAATGAGAAAAAAAATCACATTATAGGATTTTTAATGAATTTATTGGTAAATTATGGTGGAAAATAAGTATTTGGTCAATAACAAAAGTTCATCTCAATACTTTGTTATAAACACTTTGTTGGCAATGACAGAGGTCAAACGTTTTCTGTAAGTCTTCACAAGGTTTTCACACACTGTTGCTGGTATTTTGGCCCATTCCTCCATGCAGATCTCCTCTAGAGCAGTGATGTTTTGGGTCTGTCGCTGGGCAACACGGACTTTCAACTCCCTCCAAAGATGTTTTATGGGGTTGAGATCTGGTGACTGGCTAGGCCACCCCAGGACCTTGAAATGCTTCTTACAAAGCCACTCCTTCGTTGCCCGGGCGGTGTGTTTGGGATCATTGTCATGCTGAAAGACCCAGCCACGTTTCATCTTCAATGCCCTTGCTGATGGAAGGAGGTTTCACTCAAAATCTCACGATATATGGCCCCATTCATTCTTTCCTTTACACGGATCAGTCGTCCTGGTCCCTTTGCAGAAAAACAGGCCCAAAGCATGATGTTTCCACCCCCATGCTTCACAGTAGGTATGGTGTTCTTTTGATGCAACTCAGCATTCTTTCTCCTCCAAACACGACGAGTTGAGTTTTTACCT
>JACXGI010000648.1:105420-123617 GCA_016801175.1 Esox masquinongy
GCTTAAGCAGGGGGACACGTCTGGCACTGCAGGATTTGAGTCCCTGGCAGCGTAGTGTGTTACTGATGGTAGCCTTTGTTACTTTGGTCCCAGCTCTCTGCAGGTCATTCACTAGGTCCCCCCGTGTGGTTCTGGGATTTTTGCTCACCGTTCTTGTGATCATTTTGACCCCACGGGGTGAGATCTTGCGTGGAGCCCCAGATCGAGGGAGATTATCAGTGGTCTTGTATGTCTTCCATTTTCTTATAATTGCTCCCACAGTTGATTTCTTCACGCCAAGCTGCTTACCTATTGCAGATTCAGTCTTCCCAGCCTGGTGCAGGTCTACAATTTTGTTTCTGGTGTCCTTTGACAGCTCTTTGGTCTTGGCCATAGTGGAGTTTGGAGTGTAACTGTTTGAGGTTGTGGACAGGTGTCTTTTATACTGATAACAAGTTCAAACAGGTGCCATTAATACAGGTAACGAGTGGAGGACAGAGGAGCCTCTTAAAGAAGTTACAGGTCTGTGAGAGCCAGAAATCTTGCTTGTTTGTAGGTGACCAAATACTTATTTTACCGAGGAATTTACCAAGAAATTCATTAAAAATCCTACAATGTGATTCTCTGGATTTTTTTTCTCATTTTGTCTCTCATAGTTGAAGTGTACCTATGATGAAAATTACAGGCCTCTCTCATCTTTTTAAGTGGGAGAACTTGCACAATTGGTGGCTGACTAAATGCTTTTTTGTCCCACTGTATAAAGCCCTAAACAATATCGCCCCTGCCTACCTCTCTGACCTTCTTCTTCCATATCAACCAAAAACTCCATTCGAGTACTGCAGGCCACCTCATAATCCCCAAGTCAAAGCTCAAAGGCTTTGGTGACAGGGCATTCTCAAGGTTTGCTCCTAGGCTCTGGAACTCTCTCCCCAAAACCATCCGTGACTCTGAGACTATCCCCATCTTCCAGCAACGCCTCAAGACTCATCTGTTCAAAATTGCCTACCCATAGCCATGCCAAATCCCATTTCCTCAATCTTCTTTGTTTTCTCATAGTTTTTTGTTTCTGTTTGTTTTCTGTTCCATGGCACTTTTGTACAGCGTCTTTGGGTGCCTGAAAAGTGCTATATAAATATAATGTATTATTATTATTAATAATACAATAATGATTATTATTATTCTATTATCGTTACTGTTTACAGTTCAACTGATTTTGCATCATATAGTGTCTCTTTAGATGTAAATAAGTCTTATGTTAATACAGTATTGCAGATCATGACAGTAGATGATAATTTTGTTTCTCTTCCTGTTACAGTGCAGTCCATAAGTGTCTGAACAGTTTTGTTGTTATGGCTTTGTACTTCAGCACATTGGATTTGATATGAAACAATGACAAAACAAATTGCAGACCGACAATTCAAATTTCAGGGGACATTTTGAGAATCGTTGTCCAATTTACGGGACAAAAAGTAATACAATTTTTTGCATAATCATAAATTAAGTCACCGTATTCATAACTTAGTTGCAAATGCTTTGCATTCAATGACTGCCTGAAGTGTTTGACCCATAGATATCACCTGATATTGGTTGTCTTCCCTGGTGATACTCTGCTAGGCCTGTACTGCAGTAATCATCAGCTCTTTTTTGTTTGGGGAACTTTTTGCCTTCAGTCATGACTTCAGCAAGTGAAATGCAGGCTCAATTGGATTCAGGTCAGGTGATTGACTTCGCCATTCAAGAACAATTCCCTTTTTAGCCCTGAAAAACTCCTTTGCTGCTTTAGCAGTATGTCTTGGGTCATTGCCTTGCTGCAAGATAAAGTACAGATTTTGTATTCCTAATTTGTTTGTGCTATGTCTCTGATTGATTTGTTCTGATTCATCTGAATCATTATGGCCATCATGACTTGCATTGACAGTACTTTGCTTGTGTTGTCAGTCACTAGCAACCAACTCCAAATGCAAATGCAAATCCTAGAATCTCGACTATACACTGACAGCTCTCTTGTGCATGCTCTAATGATGCAAACAAACGCACATACCTAATAAGGGACAGCTGTCCAGACAGCTGTACTTTTGGTACCCCTAAGTCAGGGGACAATGTACAAAACGTGCTGTTGCATTAGTGCTTCTCCGCCAGTAGGAATGTGTTGTCCTGTGGGTTTTGACTATTTGGCCACTCCTCAGCTATTTCAGGCCTCTCTATGAACTGCTTATTAATTCATATCTGGAGCCTAGAGAGATCTAGAATAGATCTAGCTGTCTCTTGGGGTTAGAGCAAATAGCCCTCTTTCTTTCATCCATTCATTTTTCTTATTTTAAAGTGAGGTTCATGAGTTTTAAAAATGTATTTATTTATTGAATCAGAGGAAAAATCCATCTATCTTTCCGTTAAAGCAGAAAAAGAACAAAGGGAAATAACCCATATAGAACAAAAGGTTGTCTGGCCCACTTTACCAGAAGGTTACACAATCAAGCAGAATTTTCGAAAACAAACAATAATTCTGTGTCCCAAATGTCATCCTAGTACCTACATAGGGCAATGCTTTTGAACAGAGCCCTATGGAGTGCCATTTCAGACGCAAACTAAAAGTCCTCTGTGGATCAATGCACATATTGGGCTCTAAGATGAATTGCCATGACAAAACAATCTCTCCTCATAGGGGAACAGATAGATAAGAGTGTGGCAATTGTAAAAGCTATCTGTACACATTGCTTTGTAAAACAAAGACCAGAATGGACAGGCCTGAAAATAAAACTACAGAGAGTGAAAGAGATACCCACAGTATGAGAATAAATTACTAGGCTGAGAGTAGGCCTGCTTAATGTGACCTATAATGTCCCCCACTCTTAATGTGACCTATAATGTGAACAATTCAATTGAAAAACAAACAGAAATATTCGAGGAGGAAAAATGAAAAATAAAAACCTTACAATAACCTGGTTGCATAAGTGTGCACACCCTCTTATAACTGGAGATGTGGCTGTGTTCAGAATTAACTAATCACATTCAAACTCATGTTAAATAGAAGTCATTACACACCTGCTATCATTTAATCACAAATAAAGTTTAGCTGTTGTTGTAGGATTTTCCTGACATTTTCTTAATTGCATCTCAGAGCAAAAGCCATGGTCCACAGAGATCTTCCAAAGCATCAGAGGGATCTCATTGTTGAAAGATATCAGTCAGGAGAAGGGTACAAAATAATTTCCAAAGCATTAGATATACCATGGAACACAGTGAAGACAGTCATCATCAAGTGGAGAAAATATGGCACAACAGACATTACCAAGAACTGGACGTCCCTCCAAAATTTAGATAAAAACTGGTCAGAGAGGCTTCCAAGAGCAACATTAAAGGAACTGCAGGAATTTCTGGCAAGTGCTGGCTGTGTGCTACATGTGACAACAATCTCCCGTATTCTTCATATGAATGGGCTATGGGGTAGGGTGGCAAGACGGAAGCCATTTCTTACAAAGAAAAACATCAAAGCCCGGCTGAAGTTTGCAAAAACAAACATCAAGTGCCCCAAAAGCATGTGGGAAAATGTGTTATGGTCTGATGAAACCAAGGTTGAGCTTTTTGGCCACAATTCCAAAAGGTATGTTTGGCGCAAAAACAACAATGCACATCACCCAAAGAACACCATATCCACAGTGAAGCATGGTGGTGGCAGCATCATGCTTTGGGGCTGTTATTCTTCAGCTGGAACCAGGGCATTAGTCAGGGTGGAGGGAATTATGAAAAGTTCCAAATACCAGGCAATTTTGGCACAAAATCTTCAGGTGTCCGTTAGAAAGCTAAAGATGAAGTGGAACTTCACTTTTCAGCATGACAACGACACAAAGCACACATCCACATCCACAAAAGCATGGCTTCACCAGAAGAAGATTAACGTTTTGGAATGGCCCAGCCAGAGCCCAGACCTGAATCCAATTGAACATCTGTGGGGTGATCTGAAGCGGGCTGTGCACAGGAGATGTCCTAGCAATCTGACAGATTTGGAGTGCTTTTGCAAAGAAGAGTGGGCAAATACTGCCACGTCAAGATGTGCCATGCTAATAAACTCCTACCCAAAAAGACTGAGTGCTGAAATAAAATCAAAAGGTGCTTCAACAAAGTATTAGTTTATGGGTGTGCACACTTATGCAACCAGGTTATCGTGAGCTTTTTATTTTTTATTTTTCCCCCTCAAAGATTTCAGTTTGTTTTGCAATTGTTCATGTTATAGGTCACATTAAAGGTGCAAAAATTTCTGACATGATTTATCTTTGTCTCATTCTTTTACATCACAAGAACCTGGCATTTTAACGGGGTGTGGAGACTTTTTATATCCACTGTATCTATGGATATCTATTCAGATAAATATATAAATATATACATTGTGACAGATAGTTGCAAATTTACTGTACTGGTGGAGTGGGCTGCTAAGTATTGCAACTTGTAAATAATAGTGGTTTGGAAATGTGTTAGTTTTGGTTTTATGCTGCAATTATAGTGGGTGGTGCTGCACCTTTTCTGGTTCAGGGGGAGAACACACTGTTTGTGGTGTCCGACCTCTGAACCGGGAGAGGAAGTAGGCCATCTATAAAGAGGGAATGGGTTTTGCTGAGCACATGGGTGGTGGTGGTAAAAAGGGTGTGAGTTTGAGAAAAACTCTGACAGGTGTTGTACTGTCTAGTGTGAATCAGAAAAGAAATTGTTAATGATTGAATGAGTATCTGTAGGGAACAGAACACAAAGTTGACAGGCCACGGGCCCAGCAATGAAATTAAAGTTAACAAAAACACAGAATTCTAGTGGATGTTGGAGTACTTGAATGCACCCTTGACCGTCCTGTAACAATATATACAGCCCTGGAAAAAATTAAGAGACCACTCCAAATGATTCTTAAATCAGCATCTCTACATGTATGGCAGCCATTCCATTCCAGTGTCAGTTAAATTCCAACACAGGCACACCTCATTTTACTTAATGAGGTACTGATTAGGTGATTACCTAAACCAAATCTAATTTAACGAGGAAAAGTATAAAAAACACTGCTGTGGTCATCACTATCCTCTTGCAATAGGACCAGCTGGAGTGTAAAAACAGTGCAAGTAGTACCTCAAAGGTAATTTCAATAAAAAATAACTATTCAGCGTGACAAAAGAGTTTAAAAGAAAAGCTTTGAGTCAAGAAAAGAAGAGTTCAATTCTGGCTTTACTGGCAGAGGGATACAGTGAGCGTCAGGTTGCTTCCATCCTGAAAATTTCAAAGACAGCGGTTCATAAGAACAAGGTCAAGCAACAGACATTGGGGACAACAAAACTACAAACCGGCAGAGGGCGAAAACGACAGCCCACTGACCAAAATGACTGTCAACTCATTCGAATGTCACTCAAAAACCATAGGATGACATCAAGTGACCTACAAAAAGAATGGCAAACAGCAGCTGGGGTGAAGTGCACGGCGAGGACGGTTTGAAATATATATATATATATTTATATATATATATTTATAGTGCCTCCCCTTACTCTGACCCTTGCTCTATTTGCAGGAATCCACCTGCTAACACCTTGTTTGTAGGACTGTAAATTGTTATTATTTAATGTTTTAGCCAGGATAGACAAGATTTTGTTGTTGGCCAACCAGCCACCACAAAAGCTACTGTTTACAGGCCCACACCTGAACCGCATTCTAAACATATTAAAGGACAATACCTTGAAAAGCATCAGTGTTATTTAGTGTTGGATCAAATGCTCTCCAGGTAAGAGGAGCTGATATGTGTTTTATATAGCAGCCTAGTGTAGTAATTATTGTACCTCATGCCTTGATCAAGCACACTAAATTAGGAGATAGGATCAGAGACCAGCAACCTTCTATTTAGATTTAATTGGGCTACAAATAGACCGTCAGATATTGTGGTAATTTTGGGGCTGACATTTAAGGGCCGTGACAGCCTGGTCTAATGAACTGACTTGGAAAAACATAGCTCTTGCACTTATTTACTTTCACGTCAAGCCCTGTGCATAGCTCACAATAAAATATAGTATGTCTTTAACATAATGCACAACTTTTTAAACACAAAAGTGTGTATGTAATGCTAATTCTAAAATTGTGATTTATCGCAGTAAATTACAGAAGAAGATAAATCAAGATTCATATTTTAATTTTTTGACAGCACTAAAATATGTTTATATATTCAAACAAGCTGTGGTTTGGAAAAGTATTTAGATCCCTGACAAATTCTCTCACACAGTACTGAATTACAAATGGCACAGTGACATTTTATTCTGTTGGAAATGTTATATGTACTATGTATTTATGTATTTTATTTGCATGCAACATATTTCACATATTTCAGCATAATATAGTTCTTAATAAAAGTGCTTTAGAATAAAATATAAAAAACAGAATGTTAAATGTAAAATGCGAGAATTGGTCAGGAGTCTGAATACTTTTGCAAGGTGCTGTGTCTGTATTCTCAGTCACATGAAAACCATAAATTATGGCCTAATGAAATTATTTAAGTTTGCTGATTTCCTTTTCAATGTTTGTATTTTTGTGCATATTCATTATGTTAGTGTAGAATGAGAATAACATGAATTCTCGCACACTCCGCTTTGCATGAACCAGCAAATCTCATCTTTCACTGTATTTTACTTCATGTATTTACTAATGCTGTCTTATCAGTAAGGTATTAAATAAATATGAATGTTACTCAAATGTAGCCACACACGATCAACTGCACTTTGTTTATGTTATATTGCATCAATGTGATTTTCGTGTGGCCCAATCACAAAACATCTACGGTTGGAAATGCACAGCAAATCTGCTTTAAGATCCCTACTGTAATGTTATGTGTCACCATAAAATACCCCAACAACTTGTTAGCATGCAACACGTAGAAAGTAAATACAAGGTCCTTAAATAAATTAAAGACGCTTCAAAGAAATATGTTTAATATCTCAGATTCATGACGTACATGGCAAGCCATCACAGAGGCAGATTTCCAGGATCTCTGGACTCACTCCGATATGTTTACCACTACAAAAGATACACAAACGATGCTATTCACAAGGTCCCCACGCACCTAGGTTACACCTATGTGAGAATCCTGGTCACTAATTATATATCCCTCCAAACTCATCAGGACATTCAGAGCGCTAGGTCTAGACACCATCCTGTGGAGATGACTACTAGACTTCGATGTGCAGACCTCAGGCTGTATAGGTAGGCATGGCACCTCTTCCAGACTGACTCAGAGCAATAGTATTAAGGAATAGGCTACTAAATTATGCTGAAACGACAAAACAGAGATTTATTTTAATACACCTGTTTTATTAATTTGGTTGAATGTTTTTTTAATTCTCATGGATAAAAAGTCCCCGAAAATATTTTTTTTTGTAGTTCTTGAGCTACAATAGATTCTGTGCACCCATGATCTAAGGTTTACATGGACATATATGAACATTTTCCCTGAATTGATAATATACCACAAGATGCAGGAAAAGTGGCGCATGCAATGTTTCGAGTCTTTCTATGTCCTCACACACCTTTGATAAATGAGTCCCCAGGTCTAGCCTGGGGTGGCTGGCTGCATTGATTTGTCTTGTTTCTCCACACAATGCTAGTCTATTGATCCAGACCATGGAGCGTTTGATATAAGATCAGTGTGTTCCTTTTTGTAGGGGGACGAATAAAAGCTGCAGCAGTGCAGGAGGAGTAAATGCTTCATGTCGAGAACAGTCTCGTCCTTTATACAGTGGGAGAGAGAGAGAAAGGAAGGAAGGAAGGAAGGAAAGGAGATAGAGAGACACCTGGGACCAGGAGAGAGGGAAATATTATATCTTGATACTGTATATTCTGAGAGGAAAGGTAAAATGTGATTGAGTTGAGTTTGTTATTGTGGTAAATCTGACAGGTACATGGTGTAAGTGCCTCAGGCCCATCGGCAAGACACTGATTCGCAGCAAGATAATGGTGTTGTGGTGGGGGAATAGCTTGTGAGCGTATAGTTGGAAGGCGCAAGTACAGTACGATAACAGTGTCAGTGCATTGTTATTGGGAGCCTCTCTCAATCTACAGATGTGTTGGTTATATCCTGTCACTGATACACTTAGTTTAATGTATGTTAAGATATAATCTATCAGGGTAAATAAAAAGTAGTGCAGTTCATGTGAGACAGTAGACATTGACTGCATTTAATTGAAGTAAAGGGATTGGATGGGGTTAGGTTGCAGCATGACTGAACAGAGCACTAAATATTTGCAGAGCAGCTTTAAACTAGCTTCCTAAGCCCTGCATTATTCATGTCAATGCAAAAGGAAACACTGATTCAAGATGAAAAGGTGAAAAGCAAAGGAGAAAGGGAGTTAGAGTGTGTGTGTGTGTTTCTGTGAGATAGAGTGAAAGAGAGTGAAGGGGCTATTCTCAGTGATAAAAGTTTGAAAAGAACCAGCTCTAGATTTGAAAATTCATAATGCAGCGTGTTTATAAATGCAGTATTTGTAGTATATGTTATTTGTATATATACAGCACTCATCAAATGATTAGAAACACCTACTAATTCAAGGGTATTTCTTAATATTTCTATTTTTCAAATTGTACAATCGTACCATAATTTGCCTTGACAGCTGGTAAACTCCTGGCATTCTCTCAACCAGCATCATGAGGATGTCATCTGGAATGATGTTCCATCAGTCTTGTAAGAGTTCCCACAAATGCTGAGCACTTGTTGGCTGCTTCTCCTTCACTCTGCAGTCCAACTCAACCCAAACTATCTCAATTGGGTTGAGGTTGCGTGATTGTGGAGGCCAGGTTGTCTGATGCAGCAACATCACTCTCCATCACTCTAATTCAAATAGGCCTTACACTGCCTGGAGGTGTGTTTTTGGTCATTGTCCTGTTGAATAGCAAATGGCAGTCAAAGAAAAGGACCACTACACTATCAGACCTCTTCCTCCATGTTTCACAGTGGGAACAGAACAGAGATCAGTGGTTGGAACTAAAAATCTCCAATTTGGACTCATCAGAACACAGGATAACTCTGATGAAGCTATCCTCTGCAGCAGAAGTAAATCTTGGTCTTCCTTTCCTGTGGCAGTCCTCATAAGAGCCAGTTTCATCATAGCTCTTGAAGGTTTTTGCGACTGGACTTGAATAAACTTCTTGAAAGGTTCTGCATTGACCAATCTTTATGCCTTAAAGTAATGGTGGATTGTAATTTCTCTTTGCTTATTTCAGGTGTTCTTGCCATAATATGGACTACTACAGTACAGACATAATGATGGTCTTCCATATACCAACCTTACCTTTTCACAAATCTACTGACTGGCTCAAATGCATTAACAAGGAAAGAAATTCCACAAATTCACTTTTATCAAGGCACACCTGATAATTGGAATGCATTCCAGATGACTACCTCATGAAGCTAGTTAAGGGAATGCAAAGAGTGTGCAAAGCTGCCATCAAGGGAAAGGGTGGTTACTTTACAATATGAATGGAATTTTGATCTGTTTAAAACCTTTTTGGTTATGTGTTATTTCATAGTTTTGATAACTTCAATGTTATTCAACAATGTGGAAAATAGGGAAGCTCAAGAAATACCTGAAATGGAAGAACCTGTTACAAGGACAACTGTCTCTGCAGCATTCCATCAATCAAGATTTTGTTGAGGAGGTGCAAGACAGAAGCCACTCCTGAGTAAAAGGCCTATGACATGCCGCCTGAAGGACCCTGGAGCATGAGGAAAAAGATCCTATTTGGCCTGAATAAATGAAAAAATAAAATATAATAAAACATTCGGTCATTTTTACGAAACCCTGTATTAAACATATCTGTAATAATAATATCCCCTCCCTGAACCAAGAGGATTCTTATAATGCAGAACTTTCTCTGGTAGAAATACAAGAAACATTCCACTCCATAAATTCACCCTAGTTACAGTGTTCGCTCAATCCAATGATCATGGGCCAGTGGCACCTTCCTCTGAAACATATGGTTATTACAATTGTTAAAAAAATTTAAAGGGATTCGGAAGGTTTAATTTCCCCACACAGATCCAAAGATATTTGTAAATACTTGGTCAACAGGCTTTGGACTTAAGAGGGCAAACTAGTCCTCTTGGATTAAACTCCCTTCATGTCTAACAGAAACTTGTTTTTAAATATCAGGCACCTAGTCAATATAACGTAATCCACAGGGTTTCCTAATGTGTAACATGATGTTTTCTCTATATGCTGAAATATGCTTGAAAGACACTCAAAATTAAATATCTTTAAATGTGGATGGAATTCATCTCTATGTAACAAAATTCCAATCTAGTTTTCCAGTCATTCTTGACTTGGTCAATGTGTGATCATGTCCCCTGACATCCTGGAGGAATCATTTTAATGGGAAAGTGGCTTCAAAAAAATTGGTGAAATCATCATCAATGGTAAAACTCCACAGAATAAATAATAAAGATCGTCTGTTACATCAGAAAGTAGGCATGGATGTGTCAGCCACTGCCATAAGCAGAAGACCATAAGAACTGAGGCTACTGTATCCTGCAAGTTGCTTAAACCAGAAAGTAGTAATTTTTTGTTTTACACTTATGTGCATGCAATTACTCATTTATTCATGTATGAGTGCATTCCTTTATGTACGACCCTATTTCCAAAAATGTTGTGTAAAATATAAATAAAAACAGAATGCAATGATGTGCAAATCATATAAACTCTATATTCAATAGAAAATAGTACAAATACAACATATCAAATGATGAAACTGGGACATTTTATTGCTTCTTGAAAAATATATGCCCACTTTGAATTTCATGCAAGCAGCACATTTCAAAAAAGTTGGGACAGAGGCAACTAAAGACTGGAAAAGTTGTGTAATGCTAAAAAACTAAACCTGGTGGAATATCACACAACTAATTGGGTCAATTGGCACCAGGTCAGTAACATGATTAGGTACTAAAAGATCATTCCAGAGAGGATGGGTCTGTCAGAAGTGAGGATGAGAAGGTGCTCACCACTCTGAAAGACTGCGCGGGCAAAGTGCAACAATTTAATAATGTTTCTCAATGTAAAATTACAAAGAGTTTGGGGAGCTCATCATCTGCGGAACATAATATCGATAAACGATACAGACAATCCAGAGAAATCTCTGTATACAAGGGACAAGGCCGAAAACCAATATTGGATGGCCGTGATCTTCGGGCCCTCAGACGAAACTGTATTAAAATTCAATGTGATTCTGTAGTGGAAATCACTGCTTGGGCTCAGAAACAATTCCCAAAACCACTGTCTGTGAACACAGTATGTCGCTGCATCCACAAATGCAAGTTAAAACTCTACCATGCAAAGACAAAACCAGATATAAACAAGATCCAGAACCACCGCCACCTTCTCCTGGCCCAAGCTCATTTAAGATGGAATGAGGCGAAGTGGAAACTGATCTGTGGTCTGATGAACCAAAATGTTTATATTTTTGGGAATCATGGATGCCACGTCCTCCAGACTAAAGAGGAAAGGGACCATTCGGCTTGTTATCAGCGCACAGTTCAAAAGCCAGCATCCGTGATGGTATTGGGGTGCATTAGTGCACATGGCATGGGTGACCTGCACATCTGTGAAGGCACCATTAATGCTGAACAATATATACAGGTTTTGGAGCCACATATGCTGCCATCCAGGCAACGTCTTTTTCAGAGAAGGCCTTGCTTATTTCAGCAAGACAATGCCAAACCACATTCTGCACGTATTACAACAGCATGCCTCCGTAGTAGAAGAGTCCGGGAGCTAAACTGGCTTGCCTGCAGACCAAACCTGTCACCCATTGAAAACATTTGGCACATTATGAAATGAAATATACGACGAGACCCCGAACTGTTGAGCAGCTGACATCTTCTATCAAGCAAGAATGGGACAATATTTCACTTTCAAAACTACATTGGTCTCCTCAGTTACCAAATGCTTACAGAATATTGTTAAACGAAGAGGTGATGTAACACAATGATAAACATGCCCCTGCCCCAACTTTTTTGAAACGTGTTGTTAGTATCAAATTCAAAATGGGCATGTATTTTTCCAAAAACAATCATTTCTCAGATTCAGCAATAGATAGGTTGTCTTTGTACTATTTTCTATTAAATATAGGGATAAACGCAGCAGTGTCCCAACATTTTTGGAAACGGGGTTGTATTTTATATGCCCTTAGTTCTTAGTCTATTTACTTGTACTGTCACGATTTGGCATGGAGGCAGGACACAGACACAGAGGCTTTCAAGGAAAACCGTGGTTTACTGAACAGACTCACTAGAAACAGTCATCGACATGAAACACAATGACCAACAAGAAACACTGGGGCAGGAGGAAGTTAAATAGGGACACAGTGAAGGGGCAAACAAGACACAGGTGCAAACAATAATACAGAGGGCAAGCTACGTTCAAAATCAAAGGACAAAAACCAAACAGAACAGGCTATATGCAAAAGGAAAGGCAAAACCCAAACAGAACAAAAACAAAACCTAACATGTGCCTTGTACATTTATTTTTTATTAAAAGAATTACATTATATATAGGCCAAAATGTTGCATTTTAACTTCATTGTAATGATATACAGAGGCTCTTATGACTTGAATATTATAGTGTCTTCCATACAACATAATTTTTTATCTGTCTAAAATATGGATAATTATAGAAAAATAATGGGATCTTGTAATATATTTCAAGCAAACGACTGTCTGTCCTTTCATTTGCACATGTACTGTAGTAAGATGAAAAAATGACAGTACAATTTACAATATGTTTTGTATTTTAAATTTGTTTCCAACATTTTTAAATATGGATTCATATATTGGGTGATTTGAATCCTGAATGCTGGTTGGCTGAATTTCTTGAAATAGAGTGGTACTTTAAAACCACAGAGATAGAGAGACTGCAGCCACTAAAAGCCTCTTAAGAGGCTGCAGTCATATCTCTGACGGGTTTTAAATGTAACAGGGGTTACATTCAGAGCAGAGTCTTAATGTACATAAAGAGAGAACAATTTATTTTGTCTTTGTGTTAAGTCTTCAAATGGCGCTTTCTGGCAGAAGATTGTAGGCCAAAACATGAACTTAGGAAATACATATTTGGGGTATTCTTAGCTCTACCTTTGATATTCATTTCTTATCTTGTCTCTGAAGAGTTTTGCAGGGTTTGTCTATACATCCTCACAAAAAATACCGGACGAGGGAGGAAGCTATAATGTGTTCCCTTGAAATAGAATACAAGGACTTGCACTAGTAGATTAGCAAAAAATGTACATGGGCATTTTTTTGTGCTATCCTAAATCATTGTTGGACAGGTCCTATAACAACAACTTAGAATGATTCGCACTTCACCCAAAGACATGAAGCACTAGAATTCTTAAGACATAATTAAACTGAGCATTCACATTTCAGGTACTCATTTTTAAGAATCAGTTTACTTCTACATTTTAGAGAGACAATGATGCATGCATCAAATTATTTATGTTTGGCTCACTGAAACTCATGTCATGTCCAACCACTATACAAAATTAAAGCAACAGCTTTGTGTAGTCAACTATTTATTATTCACCATTTTGATAGAGACAGTGCCATTTCACTGTATAGAGACAAATACTGGGTACTCGATTAATCATGTCATATTTTCTTTCATTAAATCTACATTTTCATTAATTTAGCATTCTTATTCCAAGCAACTTACAGTAGTGAGTGCATACATTTTCATTCTTTCTCAGGCCCCCAGTAGGAATTGAACCCACAACCCTCACGTTGCAAGTGTCATACTCTTTTAATATTTGTTGAAAAATTATAACACTGTATTCTAGTTTGCTGACATTTTAGTGATCAGAACATTTTGCTGGTAAGTAGTTGAACAAGTAACTTATGCTCTTTGCTTCTGTAAGGCAGTACTTCTGCCTAAAAGCTTGGGACAGATTTAATAATTAATCAATATGATTTTGTCCCACTAAATATTTTTCTGTAGCCTCTATTTGGTAAATTGACCGCGGATAAAAGGATAGAGCTGGTAGGAAATGTTTTTATCACCTATAATTGATCAGGAAAATGTTGCATGATATGTTATAAGGTAGCTTAAATGAAGTGTTTTTGTTTAAATTTGTTTTATATTGGACTTGCATATAGGCTAGTATAACCTCATACAGTATGATATAGCTAAAGCCCATTGTCCTAGAAAATAGACCAGGAGGTGCCGATTCAGCAGGTACCAGATTACATTTCAACCTTGAAAAATGTGAAAGATAATTTAGTTGTTCTTTAACCTTTCCTGGGGACTCCCAGACGTCTCAAAATTTGGTGTAGCCCTGAACTAGCTCAACTGAATACTGCTGAGTAACATTTAGTAGGCAAGTTGAAAACATCAGTAGCAGTTTACAATAAGGGTACATTAATTGACATTAGTTAATGATTTAGTAAATATTAACAAACATGAATTATAGGTCTTAATAAACATCTATTCGTCTTTGTTAATATTAACGAAGGCAGTTGAACATGTATTAATGTTAGTATATGTATTAGTTAAAATGTATTAACATTTACTACATTAATTTAATATGTGATTGTTCATGTTTATTTCTGTTGAAGAAAATATCTATAGATACATTAATTAAAGTTTGTATTTTACATAACTTTTGTCAGACTCAGCACATTTAACTCCACTTGCTCATCTTGGATGGATAATTAAAGTTTGTAGAGTCTTCATTAGCATGACTTAATAGTAGTAATGCATTAAATCATCCGGAATACATACAGAATCTGGGTTCCTAGTGGAGGTTTCAGGACCACTGGTTTAGGGAACCCAAAAGGCTAGGCCCAGCCCTTCCCATCCAACTTTCCTCCACTCAGGCTCCCCACAACAGGACAATTGAAAAGTACTGCATCTGTGGCTATCTGGCTCTGGGGAATTCATCTGTGAAATCTTTGATTAGGGAACAGACCAACCTTCTACTTCTATGTTTCCCAAAATTATAAAAACATACATAGGCAGTGTCTGGCTTGTTTCACTAGGGATCTTGGCATGGTTTCCTACAATCAAAAAGGTAGGCAGCATCATGCCTGGTATAAAAATGCTGTTGATGTTCTGTTCTATAGCTCTTCTCTTTTTTTGTTTATCAATTACTTTATTTTCGCTTCATTGTCTGGTTTATTACATCTGGGATGGATGAGCTGTGCTGGGATGGATTTGCAGTGGTCTCTTAATTTTAACCCTTCTGTTCCTCACTCAAAACCTTCCTTTTCAACTTTTATGGAAAGGAAAGAAAAAGGTGCAGTGGTCTCTTATTTTTTTCCTGAGCTGTATATATATTTGGCAGCAAAGGAAGATGAGAAAACAAGAGGTATCGTTATAGCTCAAGGGTAATTTATTAAGCAAAAACCAAACTTCAGAAAAGGAAACTGAAGATCTCTGTCACGTTGAGCATCAGATTTGGCATCCTCAGCCTGAAGGGGGTGTTTTCTCTCAGTCTGTAAAACACCGGCAGCGACGTTAGCAAGGATGGAGAACCAACTCATCCCCCAAGGAGCTGCTGAACCTCCCTTTATGCCCTGCTAATGAAGATGAGACAGCTGTAGCAAGGCGGAGCTGGTGGGTTCTGCCGATACTGATTGGCCTGCGGGTGATGCCTCTGCCACATCCGGGCGATGCCTCTGCCATAGCCCTCTACTTGGTGCTGATGGACCTGTCGAGGCGCAGATACCAGCCAGTCGTCACAATATATGCAGACGAGTGAAAAATTAAAGGACAAACCTAAATCAGGGGTTTATGCACTGCAACCCGACTATAATATCCCTCTCTGTGTACTTCTTGACAAACTGTTCTTGCTGACAGTCTGATCACGTCTTGCATTGACATTCTCAGTCACCTGGGAAAGAGTTGCTCTTCTGTTTTTCCAAATATATTGCAGTAATGCATGAGCATCACAGTCATCAAATGAGCACTTTTGACCACAATTTCCAACCCTATTTACTGTCCCTCCCATAGATCTAAATGTCAATGTACACTGCCGTTCAGACGTTTGGGGTCACTTAGAAATGTTCTTGTTTTTGAAAGAAATGCTGTTTTTTTTGTCTATTAAAATAACATCAAATTGATCAGAAATACTTTTGTAGCTGGAAACAGCTGATTTTCAATGAAATATCTACATAGGGGTACAGATCATTTTTAAATGCTAATTGATCATTAGTAAACCCTTTTGCGATTATGTCAGCACTGCTAAAAACTGTTTAACGAAGAAATAAAACTGGCCTTTAGACTAGTTCAGTATCTTCGGCATCAGCTTTTGTGGGTTTAATTACATGCTCAAAATTACCAAAAACAAAGAACTTTATTCTGAAACTAGTCAGTCTATTCTTGTTCTGAGATATGAAGGCTATTCCATGTGAGAAATTGTTGAGAAACTGAAGATCTCGTACAAAGATGTGTAGTACTCCCTTCACAGAGCAGCGCAAACTGGCTCTAACCAGAATAGAAAGAGGAGTGCAAGGCGCCGGTGAACAAATCCAAGAAGACAAATACATTAGAGTGTCTAGTTTGAGAAACAGAAGACTCACAGGTCCTCAACTGGCAGCTTCATTTGAATAATACCCGCAAATCACCAGTCTCATCGTCAACAGTGAAGAGGCGACTCCGGAATGCTGGCTTTCTAGGCAGAGTTCTCCTCTGTCCAGTGTCTGTGTTCTTAATGTTTTTGTTTTATTGGCCAGTCTGAGATATGGCTTTTTCTTTGCAACTCAGTCACTAAACAGACCCCAAAAAAAGTATTAAACAGATCAAAACACATTTAATATTGTAGGTTCTTCAAAGTAGCCTTCCTTTGCCTTGATGACAACTTTGCACACTCCTTGCCACAATAATCTTAAACAAACATTGTTTGGTAAGATGTTTGATGTCATTGGGTGAACATTTTGATTTATTGCCTTCCTAGCAGGAGGTTTTTACTTCCTATGAATGTATTTTTTCTCCAGTAATGGAAGATGTATCAGGTCAGACATTCCTGCTCATGGTAAAAACTCAGCTGTCATTACGACACCCATCACATTGAGAATAACATCTTCCATGGTTTCAAAGTAGGAACTCCAATGTGTATGTCCTGCCTCCATCAGATTGTTTACAATAAACAAAGGTCACAGCTGGTGAACTGGATGACAGTACCATTGAGGCTCAGCTCAGTTGCAAGAGAAGTGTGTCTGCGTGTATTAAGACACTTCAGATGAATCTGGCCATGCGTCTGGGAGTGAGTGTTCAGTAGTAAGTGCCTGGCAGTGGTTCCCGGGCACATGGAGTTGGGCAATGATGCCTTGTGTGGGCCAGGCACAGAGATGGAAAGTCTTGGAATTTAAACTAGATTTTTGTATTTTCTTTATTTGTTTTTAACTAGTCTGAGCTACAGTCCAATATATTATGTTCTAATATACTTTAGAGGGCTTTTTTACCAAAATTTCCTTATAGAAATGTGGTCTTGTTTGGGAGTAGTGCTCGTAATCCCTGGAAATTGTTTTCGAGTCTCTCTACTTTACTTTTCTTGTCCACATTATTCAAACAACATTCATAAAATTACACTGAGTTGTGGAATAGGGGCAGCATGAAGCCGTTGCGCTGATATACTAAAAATAGAAAAATGTAAGTGCTTCTTGGAACGTAGTCGATAGAGTTAATAGTTGGAATAGCAGTGCATAGCTGTTTGACTCAATTGCGGGATATTGTTGCTTTTCACTGTATTAACTGAACCTAAATCTAGTGGTTTCTGCTAGGGATGACAAACTCTGTCTCTTATTTTCTTATTTCATGACCTACATAAGAAAAGCGAACCAACCAATGGTGCCAGAAAACCAATTATTTTTTTCCCATAATCACATGCTGTTTTTTAGGAGACCAAGACAATGAGGAGGAGAAGGGGGCAAATATACAGGTGCTGGTCATATAATTAGAATATCATCAAAAAGTTGATTTATTTCAGTAATTCCATTCAAAAAGTGAAACTTGTATAATGTATACATTCATTCCACACAGACTGATATATTTCAAGTGTTTATTCCTTTTAATTTTAATGATTATAACTGACAACTAATGAAAACCCCAAATTCAGTATCTCAGAAAATTAGAATATTGTGAAAAGGTTCAATATTGAAGACACCTGGTGCCACACTCTAATCAGCTAATTAACTCAAAACACCTGCAAAGGCCTTTAAATGGTCTCTCAGT
>JACXGI010000649.1:0-35773 GCA_016801175.1 Esox masquinongy
AGTGCTGTACATGCTCATACTTTTCATGTTCATACTTTTCAGTTGGCCAACATTTCTAAAAATCCTTTTTTTGTATTGGTCTTAAGTAATATTCTAATTTTCGGAGATACTGAATTTGGGATTTTCATTAGTTGTCAGTGTTAATCATCACAATTAAATGAAATAAACATTTGAAATATATCAGTCTGTGTGTAATGAACGAATATAATATCCAAGTTTCACTTTTTGAATGGAATTACTGAAATAAATCAACTTTTTGATGATATTCTAATTATATGACCAGCACCTGTATATCCCAGACGGTCCAGAACGGCGTTCCATACTTCTAATTTTAAGCAAACAGCGTTCCGGTACCTTTTTTAGGCAAAATAGCTGTCTGGGATAGGCTACTTTAACGGAACAACCCTAATAAAACCATACATCTTGATGAACTTAGTCTAATGTGCGATTTGTCAGTTCCTGCACGTATCCCAAGTCAAGCGCTGTTGGTAGGATCTATCTAAATTAACTTAATTTATTTCATATTGGGGTGTGGCCAGTTCAAGCGAATTGTTTTAATTTGATCAAATATATTTCAAAAATCCAAGTCCAGATCCTTCTGCTCTCTCTTACTTTCAAACACGCGTGCACGCCCGCGTTTACTTTCAGATACTTGAGCGCCTGCGTACTGGAGAGCTTTTACGCACCGCGCGAAAATCGTCAATTTGGATCAGAGGTGGTTTTAAAACTCAGTTTTTGCGCTCTCATGCGTCCGGCTTTATGTGGCTAATGACAGTGAGGGGATGCTGATGATTATACAGTGCTGTGATACACGAGGGGAGTTTCCGTTAGAAGAGGGAGGGTGTGCCGTGCACTCAGTGAAGACTGGAGAACCGATTACAGACATAACGCGTACATCGACTATTGGATTATTTGTAAAATATAACAATTTTCATTGATAGACTATTTTACATTTATATTATTATATTTTTATATTCTTATTTTTATTTGATCTAATCTAAATTCATGATGTGTTCAAACAGTTGTGGATGCTGACGACCGCGCTAGTGCTTGTCTCGGATCTGTTAACATATAATTTGTACATAAAAAATGGCTATCAACACGGATGTCGCATTTGCTAAAACCCACCTGGTGGAGAGGGAAGTCTCGCATCCTACGGACTTCCAAGATACCGAAAAACTCCTGAACCCCGTGACCACCGAGCCTACTGGTGAGAACAATCTTAAAACCTGCGACTCCTTCTCTCTCAACTTGAGAGGCAGCATCCGCTCACTGAATGCAGAACAAAACGGACACCGATCGCCGCTAAAGTCGGTCTCTGCGGGGAATATCGATGTCTCTCCAGCGTCCCCGTCTCGTCTGAGCTTTGGACCTCCCCTTTCACCGGTGCCACCTGGGTCCGAGCCGCCGAGCTACCTGTGGGTTGCCGTGCTGTCCTGCTTTTGTCTTGCAATGCCGGTAAACATATTGGCGCTGTGGTATGCCCACATGGTAAGTTTATTTGCTTTTTCGGTTTGTTGTATGGTTCAAAATAATAACTTAACCATCATTGTACCCAGCTTCAACCCCACAGATCTGTGCATTTAAGGATTTGGAGAGATGGGGTGTTTTGGTTTCAAACCACAGTTATTTGTATGTGTGTTTGTCTGTATCTCATCAAGATATATCAGTTTAAACAAATGATATAGTTATCCCCCGTTTATCTCCCTCTCTCTCTCTCTGTCTCTCGTTTTCCCCCTCTCCAGTCTCGCTCTGTTCTTCAGGCAGGAGATGTAGAAGGAGCTAAGAGGCTAGGTCGTCTATCTCTGCTACTCAGCTGTATTGCCATGCTACTGGGTGTGGCCGTTGTCACATTCATAATAGTCTCCGGTAGGTTGACTACACACACATCTCTCTCTCTTTCCCTTTCTCACTTTCTGTCACTCTTTCTCTCTTTCTATCCTTGAAGGGACCTGAGACCTATCCCCAAACCAGTAATCATGTTCCCTATTTCCTATCCCTATAGTTGACCTCAATAACCTAACTTTTATGCCTAAACCTAGCCAGGAATGCCTAAAAGTAAACTCAGTTCTAACAGTGTCCATGTGTAAGCATTTCCCTAAATCTAACCCCTGAGGCAGAAATGGCATTTTCTCAGCTGGAAACCTGCCAAAAAACCTTGTGGGGCTCTATTTCTCAGGTTTTACTATATTTTTGTACACACAGACATGGATTATACACACACACAGTATCTACTTCATCTCTCCCTTTTCTCTTTTTATCTCAGAAACAAAATGATCAGAGCTTCAAATTAAAAGGAATGTGCACTGAACAGGTGCATTGAGGAGGGGTGGAACAAGCTAAAACACCAAAGAAAGAAACATTGAAATGTCATGAATGAATTCAAGGCTACCAAGGAAAGAGAATCCATTGCTTATATTCTGCGAGAATCTGGTTTGTTGTGATCCAAAGACCAAAGGAAGAAAATTATGTTTTCTTTCCTCTCTGGATCAGAAAATGAAGAATGTAGGTTCAGTGAAATATATTTCACTGTACGAAAGGCTACGCTGGAACAGAATGAAGAACTCTATGACCAGACAATGTACCAGTAACAGTACTACACCAATCTATTCACAGAATGCATTACTAATTTATTTCAGAAACCGGGTACCATATACCAGTGTACTTTCATGTACCTTTTCTAGAAATTATTCAAATGTGCTATCTGCTGTGGCTCGCAGTGGACTGATATGGCCCTTATTTCTCCAGACTCTAAGAAAAAATGTTAAATGACACTATTCCCTATATTGTGCCATAGTCTTGACTAGGGCTGATGTAGCTTACATAGACTGGTCAAAACTATGTCGAAAAGTGCCATTTGTATTGGAAATTTAGAGGTTTATCTATGACTTATATTATGAGAATACATAGAACTTTGTGAAGTAATTCTTCTTTATGCAGATTGCTTGTTGTAAAAAAAAGAGAATAAACCCACGTAAGATGCACTTCTATGGCGGCATATAAAAATACCTCTCTTTTTGTCCAGGACTTGGCTATCTCAAAAAGCCTTAAGAGTTGATTTCGCAAATGGTTTATAGAAATCATGATACCAAATATGTATGTAATGGTAACTACTACACCATTTGTCTGTATACACCCTGTCCTCTATCTACATATTTATTTCATGGTTGTGTGTGCCATATTTTTGCACGTCTGAAATAAAGTTGAATAAGCATGGTCAAATTGTGTGTGAGTTTGCTGAGTTAAAATTTTAAGTGAAGACTATGTTGAGAATTTATTCTTAGTCAACCTACTTGGTAAATAATAATTTGAATCTAAAATAAAAAAAAGATACTGGATCAGTACTCCAGGATCAACGCTTTGTGATTACAGGCCAAGGTATTTATCCGTTAATCAATCCCACCTTGAGACTAAAAACATCAGTCAATGAAAGTGATCTTCCTCTCTTAATCCTAAACAGAGTTCTATTCACTGTGTGTCTCTATCTCAAATTTTCACTTTCTCAATTTTTCTTATGCCTGGCTGGTGTAGAATGATAGATGATATAAAAGTAGATCTCTCTCTGGTTGTGAAACCACACATCACTGGCTCATTATCTTGTGAATAGAGCCGGGTGGAGGATGGTAGAAGACAGCAGAGTGTCTGTTAATGGAGGAAGTGCGGAGTATGTCTGAAATGGCACCCTCTTCCTGACAGTGACCAGGACCTACAGAGCACTTGTCATAAGTAGATCCCTAGGGAATTAGATAAGGTGTACATTTGGGTTCATATTGGTCTTCAGACTGAATGGTGTGGCATTACTATGAAATACTCCATTTAACCCTTGTGTGGTGTTCATATTTTTGTTATTCAGTCTGTGTTCGTGGGTCTGGTGGACATGCTGAATTTTTGGGTTTTTAATTCAACACAATCACACAATTTTATGTTAAAATACTCAACAGATGTTTACTTCATCCCAATTACAAGCAATATAAACAGCATATATGGTTAATATTTGCCCTTTACCTTTGTTAGATTACATTTGTGAATTAGTGTTACTAGTTTTTTGTTTGTTTTTTAATAAAATGTAATAAAAAAAGAAAATCAATCAATCAATCAATCAATTTGAGTGGAAAAAAATGCAACAAATTTTAACTATGGATTTTTATTTATTTGAACTTCATTATAAATTTAACCCATTCAGGTCAGTTTACACAACACAATCTGAACACATACAGTAACCATGTCAGTCTAGACAACACATCAGCCCCACTGAACACATTGGCTTTTCATACCAGCCTATACAACACATGAGGGGCAGAGTTTTTCTTTGTGTGTTGCATAAGTACATCTTGCACTTGATGCATGTATATTGTGTTTTTCTGTCCATCTTGGGTCCACACACTTCACTGCGCTTCTTTTGTTGCTGCTGGCCGCAACCTAGAATAATGAAAAGATTAGGAATTTTACTAACACCTCTCTCTCTCGCAAGGCATGAGTGTCAGACATATACTGCAACAGCATCACACACTTCAGTGTGCTCTGCAGATGGTGGTTCTGTAGGTCGGGTGGATGGGGCACCAGCATTCTCCTCCTGAATCTTCCTCATGATGGCTGCAGAGGCTGCGGTTATTGGAACATGTCTTCTCTGGATTTGAGGTCTCACCAGTGCCTTTCCCAGTTCCTCGAGAAAGAGGCGTCTCCTCTGGATCTTCCCTTTGTTCCACTCTGGGTTCAGTGCCATCCAGATAACAAAGGCGTTGTACGCTGAGATGTCCAATATGTCAAAGTATATCACCAGTGGCCAGTGTAGGGTCCTCCTTTTGCAGCTGTAGGCAGTCACCAGCATGTCCATGTTGTCCACCCCTCCTTTTGTGGCATTATAATCCATGATGATCTCTGGTTTTTGATGCTCCTGGCCACAGATTCTCCCATCCCTGTCCAGTGTACTCATGAGTACCGCATTCTTGCCTTTCTTTGGCACATAGGATACCAGGGACGTGTCAGCTGTGTACACAAACCTGGAAGACTTGAAAGGCCTGTTCTTTGTAGTCAGCAGTTGGGGTGGGAGCTCAGACTTGTTTTTCTGTATTGTTCCCACCATGGTCAGCTTCCTCTTTAGGAGCTCCTGTCCCAGCTTGTGCAAGGTAAAAAAATTGTCGGGTGTGATGTTGTGTCCACTGAGTCCATGAGTCATGTCCAGGACAACTCTCATTCCTTGATTTTTCTCAAGGGCTCCTCCATCAGGTTTCCCTGTGTAGACTTGTAAGTTACAAGCATATGAGGAAGTGGCATCACAGGCAGCCCAGATCTTTATACCATATTTTGCAGGTTTAGATGGTATATAAAGCCTAGAGGGGCAGCGGCCCCTAAATGGCATCAGCTGCTCATCAATGGTGACATTAGGCCCAGGGTTGTAAAATGGGGAGGCGGTGCACCCACTTATCCCACACTGTCCTGAAGGCAGCAAATTTGTCTCTCTGCCGTCGAGCTGGTCTGTCGTCTCGGTTATCAAAGCGGATAATCCTGGAAATTATCTGGAGGTTTTCCAGAGACATTGTTGCACGGAATAGTTTGCTGCCAGTTTCTGCATCCCACAGGGATTCTGTGGATTCCCCTTTGGACCTGAAAACTCCAGCAAGGATAAGAACCCCAAAGTAGGCATGTAAATGGGTTTGGTCCATCTCCTTCCACCGCTCTCCAAAAACATGCCTTCCTTCTAAATTAGTGCAATCCAGAATAATTTTCTGGATGGAATCTGGTATGAAAAGCTCAAAAGAAGACTTGATGTCCTGCACATGAGTAACAGCCATCCGTGTTGGCCCTGGTTGCATCCTTATCACATTGGCAGCCATGCGGTGTGGCTCATTTCTTGGGCAAGAAGACCATTCAATTTCACAATTTTTTGACATCCATATTTCTTCACTTCTTAGCTGCTGACAGGCCTGTTCTGGTCCTGGAGCTGGCTGCTGACGGGCTGGTCCTGGAGCTGGCTGCTGACGGGCTGGTCCTGGGGCTGGCTGCTGACGGGCTGGTCCTGGAGCTGGCTGCTGACGGGGCTGGTCCTGGGGCTGGCTGCTGATGGGCTGGTCCTGGAGATGGCTGCTGACGGGCTGCTCCTGGGGCTGGCTGCTGACGGGCTGGTCCTGGGGCTGGCTGCTGACGGGCTGCTCCTGGGGCTGGCTGCTGATGGTTGGGCTGGTCAAATGGCTCGTCTTCGTTTTGGAACTAGCTGATGCTCAATCTCATCCTCCTCTTCAAAGTCACTGTCAGACTGTGATCCTCACATTCTGAAACCTCTTCCTCTACATCATCATCAAAACCTTCTCTCTCTTGAAAAGTTGTGATAAGGAACCACACTGGCAAAGCTATATTTATTGTGTCCTGCCCCCAATTTGCAGCTGGGATAGAGTATGAGAAAATAAAGATTGGTTCTTGCAAGACAGAGAGTAAAATGTGCGTGAATGTGAGAACAGAGTGTTGGTGCTTGAATTTTGCAACAATGTTGCAACACAAAACTCATTTAGAGTATTTATTTGTAGAAAATAACAACTGGTCAGAATAATCAAAAAAAGATGCATTGTTCTCAGACCTCAAATAATGCAAAGAAGAAAAATTCATATTCATTTTTCAACAACAAAATACTAATGATTTAACTTAGGAAGTGTTTAACTTCTCTTAGGAAGAGAAATCAATATTTGATGGAAAAACCCTGATTTTTAATCACAGCTTTCATGCGTTTTGGCATGCCCTCCACCAGTCTGTCACATTGCTGTTGGGTGACTTTATGCCACTCCTGGCACAAAAATTCAAGTACAGTGGATCTAAAAAGTCTACACACGCCTTAAAATGCCAGGTTCTTGTGATGTAAAAGAATGAGACAAAGATAAATCATGTCAGAACTTTTTCCACCTTTAATGTGACCTATAATGTGAAAAATTCAATTGAAAAACAAACTGAAATCTTTGAGGGGGAAAAATAAAAAACTCACAATAACCTGGTTGCATAAGTGTGCACACCCTTAAACTAATACCTTGTTGAAGCACCTTTTAATTTTATTACAGCTCTCAGTCTTTTTGGGTAGGAGTCTATTAGCATGGCACATCTTGAGGTGGCAATATTTGCCCACTCTTCTTAGCAAAAGCGCTCCAAATCTGTCAGATTGCGAGGACATCTCCTGTGCACAGCCCTCTTCAGATCACTCCACAGATGTTCAATTGGATTCAGGTCTGGGCTCTGGCTGGGCCATTCCAAAATGTTAATCTTCTTCTGGTGAAGCCATGCTTTTGTGGATTTGGATGTGTGCTTTGGGTGGTTGTCGTGCTGAAAGGTGAACTTCCTCTTCATCTTCAGCTTTCTAACGGACGCCTGAAGATTTTGTGCCAAAATTGCCTGGTGTTTGGAACTGTTCATAATTCCCTCCACCCTGACTAAGGCCCCGGTTCCAGCTGAAGAAAAACAGCCCCAAAGCATGATGCTGCCACCACCATGCTTCACTGTGGGTATGGTGTTCTTTGGGTGATGTGCAGTGTTGTTTTTGCGCCAAACATACCTTTTGGAATTATGTCCAAAAAGTTCAACCTTGGTTTCATCAGACCATAACATATTTTCCCACGTGCTTTTGGGGACTTGTTTTTGCAAACTTCAGCCGGGCTTGGATGTTTTTCTTTGTAAGAAAAGGCTTCCGTCTTGCCACCCTACCCCATAGCCCATTCATATGAAGAATACGGGAGATTGTTGTCACATGTAGCACACAGCCAGTACTTGCCAGAAATTCATGCAGTTCCTTGAATGTTGCTGTAGGCCTCTTGGAAGCCTCCCTGACCAGTTTTCTTCTCGTCCTTTCATCAATTTTGGAGGGACGTCCAGTTCTTGGTAATGTCTCTGTTGTGCCATATTTTCTCCACTTGATGATGACTGTCTTCGTTGTGTTCCATGGTATATCTAATGGTTTGGAAAGTCTTTTGTATCCTTCTCCTGACTGATATCTTTCAACAATGAGATCCCTCTGATGCTTTGGAAGCTCTCTGTGGACCATGGCTTTTGCTCTGAGATGCAACTAAGAAAATGTCAGGAAAAACCTACTAGAACAGCTGAACTTTATTTGTGATTAATCAGAGTCACTTTAAATGATGGCAGGTGTGTAATGACTTCTATTTAACATGAGTTTGAATGTGATTGGTTAATTCTGAACACATCCCCAGTTATAAGAGGGTGTGCAACCTGGTTATTGTAAGGTTTTTATTTTTCAATTTTCCCCCTCAAAGATTTCAGTTTGTTTTTCAATTGAATTGTTCACATTATAGGTCATATTAAAAGTGAAAAAAGTTTTGACATGATTTATCTTTGTCTTTGTCTTTGTCACAGTGGGTGCGAGACACTGTGGCTTGTAGGCCTCTCCAGGTCTCCATCTAACCATTAGACGACCAGGTGTTAGGCAAAGCTGAAAATTTGATTAATCAGAGAAAATGACCTTACTCCATTCCCCTACGGTTCAATCCTTATGGTCTTTTGCAAACTTCAGCCTGGCTCTTCTTTGCTTCTCATTGATGAAGGGCTTTTTTCTAGCTTTGCACGACTTCAGGCCTGCCCCTAGGAGCCTGTTTCGAACCGTCCTCGCCGTGCACTTCACCCCAGCTGCTGTTTGCCATTCTTTTTGTAGGTCATTTGATGTCATCCTATGGTTGATGAGTGACATTCGAATGAGTTGACGTCATCTCGGTCAGTGGACAGTCGTTTTCGCCCTCTGCCAGTCTAGCTTTGTTGTCCCCAATGTCTGTTGCTTGACCTTGTTCTTATGAACCGCCGTTTTTGAAATTTTCAGGATGGAAGCCGTTGATTGTATCCCTCTGCCAGTAAAGCCAGAATTGAACCCTTCTTTTCCTCACTCAAAGCTTTTCTTTTCAACTCTTTTGTCATGCTGAATAGTTATTATTTTATTCAAATTACCTTTGAGGTACTGTTTGCACTGTTTTTGCCATACAGCTGGTCCTATTGCAAGAGGATAGTGATGACCACAGCAGTGGTTTTTATACTGTTCCTCGTTAAATTTGATTTGGTTCTAATCAGTACCTCATTAAGTAAAATGAGGTGTGCCTGTGTTGGAATTGAAAAGACACTGGAATGGAATGGCTGCCATACATGTAGAGATGCTGATTTAAGAAAAATTAGGACTGGTCTCTTAATTTTTTCCAGAGCTTTATGTTCTTCATAGATAATGAGCCAAGGCCAATGAGACTGAGTTTGAAAAAAAAATTAATCGTATCATTTTTCTTTTGATAAAAAATAAAAATGGGTCCCACAGACCCGAACACCATACAAGGGTTAAACTGATTAAATCATTTTAAAATCATAATTAAACGTTTTGGATAAAAAATTTTTGGGAAGTTGCGCTTCTAACCAGTGCAACCACCACAATATTCATACCTATGATTGAACTATTCTACTGTGCTACTGTAACAAGGTGACAATCAGTCCAATCAATTTTTTAAATTGAAGCGCTAGATGAAGAAAGATACATTTAACAGTGACTGGTTCAGATTCCAGTCAACAAAATATGCAAATAAAAACATGATTATCAAACAATCCTCCTGGGCAGAAGTCTTAGGTCACCTGTGAAAAGTGTTTAGCTCAGTTTAAATGCAAATAAAACCTTCTTTAAAAAGTCAGAGGAGAAACATTTTTTGATATTGCATATAATAATTTGTATTATGAGAACAAATTAGGTATTTTTTTTATAATGATACCTTGCTATGATGTACCACACTATAAGAAATGAAAGGTTTCAAAAGTGTTCTTGGAAAGGCAATGTCCCTTTCACTGGCCTGGGGCCACTAAACTTTAGACCACACTAAATTTTGTCCCCTACAGGCCCTCTGACACCACTTCTAACAGATTATGGTCTCGAATCCGAGGACAGTGGGATGTATGGTGCAATGCTGCTGGAACGTACAGTATCTTTACAACAATCTGAGCCAGGGTCCAGTGTATTTCTGCACCAGTCTGTGGGTCGGTTTTCTAACCAAACTGGTACAAATGGTTGTGGTACCAGACAGATAGGCAGACAGCCAGGAGATATCTTCTGCAGGACTCTAGCATTCTGCACTGTGTACTTCTTTTCACCAGGTCCATTGGGAATATGGGGGTGTCATTTAGGACACAAATGGAGATGGAGGGATAACACAGGACCGTACATACATAAATCAATACTCCACTTTGAATCTCTCTGACCATTCTAGATTTCTGTCTAGGTCTCTTACCCACTTTACCATCCTCTCTCTCATTCTCTCCCATCCTCCCTCTTTCTACTCATCTTACTGGAAGCTGACACTGATGGACTTCCTGCATTAAGGCTTTTAAAGCAATTAGCTCTGTTTTACATCTCTGTGCCTCTGTTTACTTTGACTTTCACACCCTTCCCCTTTTTTTCATTGACACATACACTCTATTGGCAAAGGAAATATAACATGGCCAACAAAAGTGAAAAAAACAATCCCAAATTACAAGACAAATACCCTTTCTTTGTTTCTTCTCTAATATCTCTTTCTCTCCCATTTCCTTTTCCCTATGCATTGATTTCTTGTGTTGTTTCTTTTTCCATCTCACCATCAATCTCTTTAGTTCTCGCTCATATTCTGTCTCATAATTCATCCTCAATTGTCATGTCCCATTTTTCTGTTAATGCACAGCCACAGCCCAGTGAGCAAAACTGGTTGACCAAATTTTGAAGTGAAAGTAGTCTTTTCAACCCATTTTGCTTGCTGGGAGGGGTCAGACAGCCAATTTCTCAGCCTATGCAGAATGTAAGCTTTGTGGTTTCATTTACTGGAGAAGCCACTTAGAACTGGGAGAGAAAGTGAGAGAGTGAGCTCAAGTGATGAAGAGAGAGAGATGGGGCACAAAGTCCTGAATAATGGTGAAATATGCCTTCAGTTCATACACTCAGAATCAAAAAAGCTAAGTACAACAGAAGGAAGCTAACACTAATTGAGAAGTCCATCAACACAAACAACTTATGGCTAAATTGAAAAAACCTACACAAACAAACAAACAAAAATGAGACATTAGCAATAATAACATTTCACTATGGACAACCATTTTAAAGCAGAACACTGTTCAATACAGACTCAGAACACTGTTGATACAGACTCAGAACAACACCAAATGAGTTGAATAGATTGGAAAATGTATAAAGAACAATTAAAATCAATTGGACTCCCCAGTTATTGAGCTCTATAAAATAAATGGACTTCAAAAAACACATCAATCACCTAGTACCCCACAAATGAGCGTTGCTCCAATATCCCCAACAGAAACAGCTGGAATCTTCTGGAATCTTCAGGGTGCTTTCCTGCTGGGCCAGCCCACCTGCCTCCTCTTGCCTCCTCTTGCCTCCTCTTGCCTCCTCTTGCCTCCTGCCTCCTCTTGAGACCTCATCAGGGGAGGTATTTAAGGGCTCCCAGGAAGCAGCTCGGGGCAGAGGCCAGAAGTAAAGAGGTGAACAATGTGGCGCCATGGAAGGCTACACAAAGTAGGCAGAGGAAGACGGAAGACAGCCAGGAGACGGAAGGTGCAGAAGCCCCCAAACATACGACTGCTAGCATCCATTCCTCCCAAATCCCCACCAGGAATTGGTCCCAGAATTGACGCTGCCTCCCCAAAAATTGGGTTTTACCTTTGGTTTTGATTTCTCCCTCAACTCTTCCCTTCACCCTTCTCTGTTGGTGAATAAAAACCCACAAGGGCATTGAACACACCCCCTGTCTCCATTTAGTGTGTCTCTCCCCGTTACACAAGTGGGCATAGCCCCAGGCTAGAGACACAGGGAATGGCTGTGTCTGGTTTTGTCTACCCTATCCCACCAACCGGCATGGGACATTGGGGAGTGCGAGAAGGCAGTGTCCAACTAGAGTTCTGCGCCCAGCGGCATCGGAACAGCAAGGACTGAGCAGAAGCCATGGAGAAGCTCAAGACGTCTTCAGGGTCCTGGCAGCGCCGAGGAGCCTCCCAGAGCACCAGCAGCACCTGACAAGAGGCCTATTATGCAAGCCCTGTTAACCCCTGAGGACGGACTAGGCGCTACCGCCCATGCCTGAGGCGTATTTGCATAACAATTACATAGTATTACATATTTTCAAAACGGTTTGTGATAGAGAGATTCTGTTTTCTTTGCTGGTTTCCTGAGATTCCGCTGAAAACGGAGATGCGCTTTGTGTTTACGTGGCACATTTCCTGGTTGTCGTCATCCTGTCCAAATGCAACCAAATCCTTGTGCACCTGACCAATGGGTGGGCTGTTGGGTGACAGCATCCAATGGAAGGCTGTTGCTAGGCAAAATAGTTTCTTTTACCCAATCAGGGGAAGGTATCTGTTATGTATTCGAGCAAATCAAAAGGTTGTGGGGTGGGACATAATAAGTTTCGTTTTCTCTATGTGCTAGAGGAGATGACTAGAGGAGGTGGAAGCAGTGCGTTAGCTTAGCTAGCATGCTAACTTAGCATTTGCTTACATTTTAGCATTGTGGCCTTGCGGAACGCTAACGTGTCGAACAGACAAAGAAAGGATGTGTTTTCAACAGTTTTATAAGTATTATTATTAGTATGAAATGGCAAAACGTAAAAACACTTTTACTAAATGTAGCCATAATCCGTTACGGTTTTCAAATGCTGGATAGCTGAGTTACCGGACAACAAAGGACGAATGCTAACAACATGCTAACGCTAACGCAAGAACAGTCTGGTAAGTAACATCAAATAACCTATTTATCATGAAATAATGTAATACAAATGTGATCATTATAGATATTTTCTGCTTTGCGTATTTTGAATGGGAGAACTGTTCCATATGTCTGTTTGTGGTCTGATTTCAATGATAAATAGTGAAATAATTTTGGGTGTCATAAACATATTGGACTGTATGCACATAAGGTGAATTATTTCATTGTTCTCTTCACATTTATTGTGATACAATGCAAATTTGTGTAAGAAAAAAGGTTTGAAAAGTGTTTTTGGAATGGCAGAGTAGTTCCACAAGGCTATTTGTGGTCTGATTTCAATGAAAAATGGTGTCAAAAACATGTTGGACAAAAGGCACATTATTTCATTTTTCTGTTCACATTCATTGTGATGCCGTTTCTTACACAAATGTGCATTGTGTTTGCACAGAACATTTGTATTGGGAGTATCACTCCGTATGGTTGTGTTATGGTCAGAATTCAATTATATATAGAAAAAATCAGATTTCGCTTATGAAATTATTTACTTTATTGTGCATTTTTCCCTAAAGCACTACCTTATAAGAACATTAACATGCATGCTTATATTAGCTGAGGTTCTTTAGAATCATTTGATACCAAATACATGATGATCCATTTACATTACATATTGTTTATAATCCCAAATATAAAGTAGTGAAACCCGAAAATTTAAAGCGTAGTCCCCAGGGGGTTAAGAAGGTGGGAAATGCCAGGAACCTGAAGAGGCCAAGTGCCCTGGACTCACAAGAGGAGCCTTCCACTGCCCCTGCCTCGCCAGAGGAACTCCCCAACACCCTGGCAGAACAAGCCGATGAACCTCCCAGCATTCCAGCAGCACTTGAGGAGCCGTCCTGTGCCTAATCACCACCTGTTAAGCAGGCCAAACACTGCACGCTTCCCAGCAGTGCCCGATATGCTCAAAGGTGCGTGGTCTGACGATTAGGGAAGGGAAATGTGGTGCAAACGTGCCCACACCCCACAAATTAGCGTTGCACCAATGTCCCGAACAGAAACAGTTGGTAGCTTCTGGATCATCCAGGTGCTTCCAGCTGGGCCAGCTCTGTTCATACACACCTGCTCCTCCCCTATCCACAATATCTCCCTCAATGGCCATAATTTCGATTCAGCTGCAGCCACACAGTGTGTCCCCCAGGGCTCCTTTCTTGGCCCCTTGCTCTTCATCGTCTACATCCACCCCATTGATCAGATCCTCCGTCACTTCAAACTTGACTTTCAATGCTATGCCAATGACACTCAAATTTACCTTAGCACCACATCTCTCATCAACCCAACTTTGGTCCACATTGAATCCTACCTGTCAACAATAAAATCATGGATGCAGCAAAACTTCCTCAAGCTCAACAGTGATAAAATGGAACTACTACTCATAGGCACTAAATCCACGCTCACCAAAACTGGCCCATTCACTCTCACCATTGACGACACCGTTGTCTCTCCTTCTCCCTATGCATGCAACCTAGGCGTCATCCTGGACTCCTCCCTCAGCTTTGAACAACACATAAAACAGACAGTCAAATCCTCATTTGTTCACCTCCGCAATATTGCCAAGCTAAAGGCCTCCCTCTCCCGTACTGCCACTGAAACCTTAATACATGCAATCATTTCCTCCCGCCTAGACTGTTGAAACTCTCTTCTTCGGGCATCAACTCTTCTTCTCTCAATAAGCAACAAATGGTCCAAAATTCAGCAGCCAGGCTTCTCACCCAGACCAAGTCCTGGCAGCACATGACCCCTACCGTCCGGGAACTCCACTGGCTTCCCGGAGCCTGAATCTGTTACCATCTTCATCCATGGCCTCAAGCCTCATCTGTTCAAACAAGCCTACCCCTAGCCCCTGCCCTTTCCCTTCGTCCAGTGTCATGTCTGAGTCCTATTCTTTACATTTGTCTGTGTACTGTCCAATCGCTCACCTAGGATGTTGTATGTTTTGTATCTGATGTAAAGTGTCTTTGTGTCAAAGAAATGCACTATATAAGTTCAATGTATTATTATTATTATTATTATGAATGAGCTTGAATAATCTTTCTCCCAAAGCCTTGGATAGGTCTTTTGATCTTGGCATGATGTTACCACACAGTTGGGTTCGGTTCTTTGTTCATTGCATGGTACCGCAGGAAGTGAAAAAAATTATATTTGTGATAGGGGAGAAAGCAAACTATTATGAAATAAAAACACACAGAATGTTGTGTTCTGGTGTTTTCTCCAAATTCAGGGAAAACATGGCCTATAGTAATGATATTTTGTAAGGTCAGGCATGGGATACATTTACACAGCCAGTTCAATTAAAATACAACTGATATGTCAACTAAGGCTTCTAGACGTTGAAGAAGCAAGGAAAGATGCGAGAAAAGATGAGTTGGAGGATCCTTCATCATCGCTTAAATCACCTGTTAGGAAATTTGGATTCCCTGTTGACTATGATGGTGATGGAGTGAGAGTCATGAACCAAAACAATACCGTGTGTTGCAATTGTGAGACTGAAATAGGGTATGCTGCTGACAATACATTGAGCGTGCTGACACATTTTGTAGAGACATCAACCTGACATTATCATCAGTGGGGCATTCATGGCTGTGAATATGCACCCGTTTTCAGTGGTTAGGGACCTTAATCAAAGTACTTGATCTGCACTACGAAATTCCTTTGTCCCCATTTTAGTAAGAACGTCTTTCCAAGTTGGTATGAAGATGTCGGCTAGTTGACAAGTTAGACAGTGCATCCAGCATTCCATTAACTACTGATCAATGGCCGTCAAGGGCTACAAAAAGCTATGTTACTGTCACAAAACATTTCATGACCAAGACTTGGGAGATTAAAAGCACTGCTACAGATAGGCCCTCTATGGATACTACACTGTGTGCACAATTATTAGGCAAATCGTATTCCTCCAGATTTATTTTATTGTTGAACAAACACAATGCTCTCAGTCAATCCAAAGTATTATTGAACCTCAAACCTGAATGTTTAACAAAGGAAAAATGAGTTTTGATATTTCTCAGGGGAATACATAAGTGTGCACAATTATTAGGCAACAATTAGTGTGCAGAATTATTAGGCAACTAAATTACAAAAATAATTTCTCCCACTCACTTATTTATTCTCAATTTTTAGAGTAAGTGCAACAAATAAGTAACACAAAATGAAAATTAAATAAAATTTCTGGCCTTTCAAAAATGTTCAGTGACCGATATAGCCACCCTTCTTTTCAATAACTGCCATGAGCCTTCCATCCATGCAGTCTGTCAGTTTCTTGATCTGTTCACAATCAACTTTCGCTGAAGCAGCAACCACAGCCTCCCAAATGCTGTTCAAAGAGGTGTATTGTCTTCCCAAACTGTAAATCTCACATTTGAGAAGGGTCCACAAGTTCTCAATAGGATTTAAGTCAGGTAAGAAAGGGGATGGGTCATTATTCGGGCATCTTTGAGGCCCTTGCTTGCTAGCCAAGCAGTGGAGTACTTGGATGCATGTAATGGAGCATTGTCCTGCATAAAGAACATGGCCTTCTTGAATGCTGAGGACATCTTCCTGTACCACTGCTTGAAGTATGTTCCAGAAACTGGCAGTAGGTATAGGAGTTGAGTTAGACCTTTTTTGGACCTTTTCAACCCGAAAAGGTCCAACTACCTCATCCTTAATGATAGCAGCCAATACCTGTACCCCTCCTCCACCTTGCTGGTGCCTAACTCGGAAGTGATGCCCTGTGTCCATTAGTGATGGTCACAGGCCCATCCATCTGGTCCATCAAGAGTCACTCTCATTTCATCTGTTCATAAAACCTTTGAAAAATCTGTCTTCAGGTATTTCTTTGCCCAATCTATACGCTTCAACGTGTGAATCTTATTCAGTGGTGTTCTTCTTTCAGCCTTCTTGACCTTGGCCATGTCTCTGAACACTTGATACCTTGTACTTCTGGACACTCCAGGTAGGTTGCAGTTCTGGAATATGGTGGCACTGGAGGATAATGGGTTCCTGGTAGCTTCATGTCTAATTCTTCTCAAGTCTTTTGCAGTTAATTTGCAGCTTTTCTTCTCCATACATTTTTTGCACCCCAGTTGACTATTCGCAACAAAAGGTTTGAGTGTCTGGTGGTCAAGCCTCAATAGTTTAGCTATTTCAAGAGTGTTGCATCTGTCTGAAAGGCATTTTACAATTCATGACTTTTCAGTGTCAGTTAAATCTCTTTTTTGGCCCATTTTACCTGAGGTCATGAAGCTGCCTAATAATTATGCACACCTTGATATAAGGTGTTATTCACTGTTTCCACACCCTCCCTCATTACAAAAATACATATCACCTGAAAATAATTCAATCCAATGAGCATTCAAGTTTATATGGTTTGGAGTTGGAAAATTTGCATAGAAATAATAATACTATCAGAATACTCACTTGCCTAATAATTGTGCACGCAGTGTAGAGAGGGGAAAATACCATAATCCCAGTCACAACACACAATGCCACAAACATTATTAATGCTGTTAAAGAGGCAGGAGTTAATCTAGCATCTCAGAATGCAATTGCAGTGACCCAGAGTGAGAAGGGTGGTGGCCTTCCATCTGAGACTTTCCCATCTCTCTCCATGATTCTCCCACTCAGGACAATGGTGCTGAAAGCCATGATAGAGAATAAAGAAGACACTCCCACAGTCAGAGATGTCAAGGCTGCCATCAGAGACAATCATCACAATAAATCCTCAGACCCTCAACTGCTTGATTACGTTAAAACTTGATTACCTTATAGATGTAGATGATAATATGGAAGTTAAGTCTACTGGACTCAGCTACTCATCACACACCAGACTTGTCTTGTCTCCCCATGACACACACCTGGTTCCTGTTTCCGCAATTAGTTGTATATATTGCCCTCTGTTCTCCCCTGTCCTTTGTTGGTTATTATTACACATCCCTGCGTTACGTCGCAGACTTGATATTCCAGCTTACTGCTTTTCTAAGGCTTTTGCATTGCTATTTAGTCTGGGTGTTCTTACACTCAGTGTTTTCTTCATTACGCATTCTTTTGATGCGCTGTTATTTTTGTGTGGCATTAAATACATATCGTTGAATCCTGCACCTGCCTCCAGAAACCTATCGTAACAGTCAAGACTGTGCCAGGTCTGGAAATAAGTTTACAGAACTACTACTTAATTTAGGTGGTCAAACCTAAATTAAGTGAAAATTCCTGGCATTGAAGCAGTAACAGTCCGGCTAATAGGAACCAACATGATTAAGGTCATGTAATCAATGGCAAGTGGTCTAAAGTGTGGATAATGGACCATACACGGTAAAGACTTTACCGTGGCACCAGCAGTGGAAGCAGAAGCAGACAAATCCAGGTAACTACCAACCGAACTTCAGTTGTCCAGGCTTGATGAACTATAGAACCTTCTGTTTAAGTACAGTTATCATGGTTCTGAGGCAGGACATGAGGAGCAGAGCTGAAGTACATCTTTTTAATGGTCAACGTTCTCACAACAAACAGAAAACAACAATGGAGAGTACGAACCGGAACTGAAGAGCAGCAACACAGACAGCTAACCCAAAACAATGACCAACAAACTGAAAGGCAAACTGAAGGTCTGTGTCAAGGTCTGCCAAAATGGACAATATTGCATCAGCCTACCCTTGAAGAATTGGAACGTCATCTTGCCCAAAAATCGCAGAATAGCTGAACAGCAGTCTTTGAGCTTAAGGAATAAGCTCGCACTTCATGTCCTCACTTCATGAGGATTACAGAAAGTTCATGGGGGACATCACTACCAAGGAATATGAAGTTAGTTCATGAAGAAGAGCTTGGTTGCAGCGATGGAAGGGTCAGGTACTATAGGTTCCATACCATGGGGTGTATCATCCCAAGAAACAGAAGATTCTGATGGTTTTTGATTGTGGGGTGTCGTTCCAGGGCACTTCATTGAAATACCTATTGCTGCAGGGTCCAGATTTCACTAGCAATCTCTTGAGAGTCCTCAACAGATTCTGTGGTGGCCGGATGGAGACATCAAACATGGTTGAGTTCCGGATGGTGGTGCACTTGTTTGGTGCAACCTCATCTCTAAGTTGTTCCAGTTATGCATTAATTTAAGATGTTAGAGATGTGTCAAAGACAACAGGGAGCAATTTGATGTCAAGGTTGTTGACACAGTCCTGAATAACTTGTATGTTAATCATTGTGTGAAAACTGAAAAGTAAATTTTCACACAAAAAATGGCTGTGGTGTTGTACCAGGATCTAATCGCCATCTGTGGAAAATGAGTATTCAGACTTTCTAAGTGTGTAAGCAATAGTAGAGTATTTCTGCCTACCATACCTGAGGAGGAAATAACTTAAGAGGTTTTAAGGATCCTGATCTAAAGTTCCACTTAGTCCAAAGAAACATTCAACATCAAGCTCACTGTGCCTATATCATTGGGAAATCAAGATTTGCACCACTCAAACCAACTACCATTCCCCGTATGGAATTGATGGCAGCTAGCATGGCCTACCGTATAGATAAAATGTTGATGAAGAAGTTGCAACTTCAGGTAGAGGAGTGTTTTGGACACAGAATCCTGCAGATCATGCATTTAGTTCAAGTTCAAAAGTTACGGCAATGAAATGCTTGGTTTTCCTACTCCTGACAGTGCAGTTAAAAGTTAAAAAGTAATTATAATTTAAAAAAATAAGATAACACAATCAATCAGCAATAACACTATATAAAAACACACATCAATAATAATAACTATACAACTATACAACCGTAGTGCAATGTAAAAGTGACAGGTGTGCATGATATAATGTGACAGGTGTGCATGGACTTTGGATGGAAGGGAAAAGGTGTTCCCGAGTTGAGCAGCCTTACAGCCTGTGGAAAGAAGCTGTCCCGTAGCCTGTTTGTTTTGGACTGAATACTCCTGTACCTTCTGCCTGACGGCAGCTTGGTAAACAGTCTGTGGCATGGGTGGCTGGGATCTGTAGTGATCCGTTTGCTCCTCCTCCTACACCTCTCTGTGTAGAGATCTTGCAGGGATGGCAGGTCAGGCCTTGTGATGCTCTCTGCTGTTTTAATCACCCTCTAAAATGCTTTGCGGTCGAGGGCAGTGCAGCTGCCATAACAGGCGGTGACACAGCCAGTCAGGAAACTCTCAATAGTGCATCTGTAGAAGTTGGTGAGTATCCTGGAATCCATGCCAAATCTCCTTAATCGGCGTAGGAAGAAGATCCGTTTCCTGGCCTCCTTCACCACGACGTTAGAGTGATGAGACCAGGTCAAGTCATCACTGATGTTGACCCCAAGGAACCTGATGTTGTGAACTCTCTCTACTGCAGACCCATCGATGTGTATGGGGGCATGGTCTCCCCGCCGCTGCTTCCTGTGAACAACAATCATCTCCTTCGTTTTGCTGATATTGTGCTGGAGGTTGTTATCCTGACACCACAAAGTCAGTGACCTTACTTCGTCTCTATAGGCTGACTCATCGTTGTCAGAGACAAGGCCTATGATGGTGGTGTCATCAGCAAACTTGACGATGGTGTTGGAGACGTGAGTTGCCAGGCAGTCGAGGGTGTAGAGAGAATACAAGAGTGGGCTCAACACACAGCCCTGGGGGGAACCAGTATTGAGAGTCGGTGAGGAGGAGGTGGCATTGCCCATCCGCACCACCTGGGGTCTGCCCGTCAGGAAGTTAAGGATCCATCTGCACATAGTGGGGTCGAGACCCAGATCCCTGAGCTTAACCGCCAGCTTGTGGGGCACAATGGTTTTGAAGGCTGAGCTATAGTCAATGAACAGCATTCTCACATACAGTGGGGGGAAAAATTATTTGATCTGCTGATTTTGTAAGTTTGCCCACTGACAAAGAAATGATCAGTCTGTAATTTAATGGTAGGTTTATTTGAACAGTGAGAGACAGAATAACAACAAAAAATCCAGAAAAACGCATGTCAAAACTGTTATACATTGATTTGCATTTTAATGAGTGAAATAAGTATTCGACCCCTCTGCAAAACGTGACATAGTACTTCGTGGCAAAACCTTTGTTGGCAATCACAGAGGTCAGACGTTTCTTGTAGTTGGCCACCAGGTTTGCACACATCTCAGGAGGGATTTTGTCCCACTCCTCTTTGCAGATCTTCTCTAAGTCATTAAGGTTTCGAGGCTGACGTTTGGCAACTCGAACTTTCAGCTCCCTCCACAGATTTTCTATGGGATTAAGGTCTGGAGACTGGCTAGGCCACTCCAGGACCTTAATGTGCTTCTTCTTGAGCCTCTCCTTTGCTGCCTTGGCCGTGTGTTTTGTGTCATTGTCATGCTGGAATACCCATCCACGACCCATTTTCAATGCCCTGGCTGAGGGAAGGAGGTCCTCACCCAAGAATTGATGGTACATGGCCCCATCCATTGTCCCTTTGATGTGGTGAAGTTGTCCTGTCCCCTTAGCAGAAAAACACCCCCAAAGCATAATGTTTCCACCACCATGTTTGACGGTGGGGTCATAGGCAGCATTCCTCCTCTAAACACGGCGAGTTGAGTTGATGCCAAAGAGCTCGATTTTGGTCTTATCTGACCACAGCACTTCACCCAGTTCTCCTCTGAATCATTCAGAAGTTCTTTTGCAAACTTCAGACGGGCCTGTACATGTGCTTTCTTGAGCAGGGGGATCTTGCGGGCGCTGCAGGATTTCAGTCCTTCACGGCGTAGTGTGTTACCAATTGTTTTCTTGGTGACTATGGTCCCAGCTGCATTGAGATCATTGACAAGATCCTCCCGTGTAGTTCTGGGCTAATTCCTCACCGTTCTCATGATCATTGCAACTCCACGAGGTGAGATCTTGCATGGAGCCCCAGACCGAGGGAGATTGACAGTCCTTTTGTGTTTCTTCCATTTGCGAATAATCGCACCAACTGTTGTCACCTTCTCACCAAGCTGATTGGCGATGGTCTTGTAGCCCATTCCAGCCTTGTGTAGGTCTACAATCTTGTCTCTGACATCCTTGGACAGCTCTTTGGTCTTGGCCATGGTGGAGAGTTTGGAATCTGATTGATTGATTGCTTCTGTGGACAGGTGTCTTTTATACAGGTAACAAGCTGAGATTAGGAGCACTCCCTTGAAGAGTGTGCTCCTAATCTCAGCTCATTTCACTCATTAAAATGCAAGTCAATTTATAAAAATTTTTACATGCGTTTTTCTGGATTTTTTTGTTGTTATTCTGTCTCTCACTGTTCAAATAAACCTACCATTAAAATTATAGACTGATCATTTCTTTGTCAGTGGGCAAACGTACAAAATCAGCAGGGGATCAAATAATTTTTTCCCTCACTGTATGTGTTCCTTTTGTCCAGATGAGAGAGTGCAGAGTGGAGGGTCAGAGTGATGGCGTCCTCTGTGGATCTGTTTTGTCTGTAGGCAAACTGTAGCGGGTCAATTGATGCAGGCATGGAGTCTGTAATGTGTGTTTTAACTAGCCGCTCAAAGCATTTCATGATGATTGCTATGAGTGCTATAGGGCGGTAGTCATTCATGCAGAGGACCTTTTGCTTTTTTGGCACAGGAACAATGATGGACTTTTTGAAGCAGGTGGGGACCACTGACTGACGTAGGTTGAAGATATCAGTAAAGACATCAGCCAGTTGGTCTGCACAGGCCTTGAGAACACGGTCTGAGATGTTATCTGGTCCAGGAGCCTTGCGGGTGTTAATCCTTTTTACGGCTTTACAGACGTCTGACCTGGTCATTTGGAAAGGGCAGCCGTCCTGGTCCATTTGAGTGTCCATGCCAGGGATGATGTTCTCAAAGCGAGCATAGAAAGAGTTCAGTTCCTCTGGGAGAGAAGCAGTCACTTCCCCCACACTACCTGTAATGCCTTTATAGTCAATGGTGGTTCTCAGGCCACTCCACATGTTCCTGGTATTGGAGCCCTGGTAGAGAGTTTCTACTTTGACTCTGTATTGACTTTTTGCGGTTTTTATTGCCTTCCTGAGATCATACCGGGATTTCTTATAATTGTCCATGCTGCCGGAGTTTAATGCTGCAGTCCGTGCCTTTAGCATGGCACAGATACCACTGTTGACCCACAGTTTTTGATTAGGAAATTATTTTGTAGTTGTACGTGGTACAACATTGTCAATACATTTGCTAATAAAACCGGTCACTGACTCTGTGTATTCATTGATTTTGCCTCCAGACGCTTCTCGGAACATTTCCCAGTCTGTGGTGAGGAAACAGTCACGTAAATCGGCGTCCGATTCGTCCGTCCATCGTTGAATGGACCTCGTCATTGGCTTCTCTTGTTTTAGCCTCTGCCTGTAAGCAGGGTGCAACAGTATCGACGTGTGGTCTGATTTGCAGAAAGCAGGATGGGGGAGAGCCTTATATCCGTGAGGAAATGGAGAGTAGACATTGTCCAGAGTGTTTTTCCTGCGTGTCGGGAAGTTGATGTGTTTTTTTAAACTTCGGTAGGACTTTCTTCGGATTTACGCCGTTAAAATCGCCAGCAACAATAAAGGCAGCCTCCGGATATAAACATTCAAGCCTATCGATAACTCGAAAAAGTTCGTCGAGCGCAGCCCCAGTGTTGGCTTGGGGAGGGATGTACACAGCTGTTAAAATGACTGATGTAAACTCCCGGGGTAGATAGTAAGGGCGACATTTCATCGTAAGATGCTCCAGATCAGGAGAGCATCCAGAAGAGATACAGTCCACATCCAGACACCAAAGATTGTTTACCATGAAGCAGACCCCCCCCCCCCCCCTTTTACCGGACTCTGCTGTTCGATCCTGCTGATGAATGGATAGCCCTTTCGGAACAATGGCCGCATTGAGGGCTCCAGCCATGGAATTGAGGGCTCCAGCCATGTTTCAGTGAAAACCAGTACGTTACAGTTCTTAATGTCCCGCTGGAATGCTAGCCTGCTCCTAAGTTCGTCCAGCTTGCTGTCTAGTGACTGGACGTTCACTAAGAAAAATACTTGGGAGAGGAGCACGGTTTCCCCGCAGCCGCAGTCGGACCAAAACTCCACCCCGCTTCCCACGCTTCCTTCGTTGGCGTCGGTTTCCAGGTGCTTGCTCAGGTAAGCACAACAAAGAGCATCCCGGGTTGTTCGCTGAACTTGATGTTCTGGATGAAAAAGACGATTCCAGTGCAGTTCTGATGTCCAATAGTGATTGTCTGTTATAGGTTAATAGCGCGGTTGTGAATGTAGCAAAATTACACAACAATAGTAACAACAGTAAAACAATAAATCTGCAAAGTTGGTTGGGAGCACGAAAAACGGCAACCATCCTCAACGGCGCCATCTTAAATATTTAGGGGACAGACAGGGAATTCCTTTTTACAGAATGAAACTTGGATTGCTGGGCCAGATTTCATCTCCAAGACAGAAAAGGAGTTAGGGTTAGCCAAAGAATCCAGACCATTTAGAAAACCTTGCCTTGATGGATCTTGAGTTCAAAAGGAATGCTGTTGTTAACACAATCACAGGTGACGAGTAGTTGGATTCTGTTCAACAGTTGCTGAATTACCACTCCTCTTGGTATCGTCTTAAGAAGGCAGTAGCATGTCAAATGGGGGTTAAAGATATTCTGCTATGTTTGAGAGAGCAGAAAGGAGAAATTGGCTGTGCCTTAACATCACTCTGTCTACACAGGACAAAGCCCTGACCTATGTCAACAATGAAATGCAACATTTCAAGAAAGGCCTCTGCATAGATCACGTAACAGTGAGAGAGCTGAGAGAAGCAGTGCTAGAAATCATCTGTTACTTTCAGAAGAAGAAGTTTCCTGAAGAGACTTCTACACTGTATAAATCCTCTTGAGTTATAGTTACATATAGAAGCTTGATCCTGTACTACAGGATGGACTCTTCAGGGTAGGAGGAAGACTTTAGTCAGCAATGCCAGAAGAAACAATCCGGTTATTCTAACTAAAGATCTCCATGTGGTAGATTTTATCCTTCAAAAGATCCTTTAGAATGTTAGGCAAGGGGGCCGGAACCATATACTTTCCAAAGTTACATCAAAAATGTCAGATCCCTGGAGCAAATGCAGCAATTTGAAGAGTTGTGTCCAAATGTCTAATCTGTCATAGCTTACTGGGTGCTAGGCATCAACAAAGGATGGCTGGCCTACCCCAAGACAGAGTCCTGCCAGATGAACCTCCGCTAATACATGAGAGGGCTACTATTGTCCACTTGAAGTGTAACAAGGCAGAAATGCAGTGAAGTGGTATGGTGTTATGTTTACTTGTTTGGCTGTCTGTGCTGCCCACATAGAGGTTGCCACATCCTTGGACACATATTCTTTCATCAACTTTCTTCGCCACATCATAGCTTGAAGAGGTTAGGTTTTGGTGCAGCGCTCAGCTAATGGAACAAATTTCGTTGAGGCCAATCGGAACAGTGGAGGCTGGCACCCGAGAACATACTGAAATGGGGTGAGATGAAGAGATATGGAGGACTAAATGTGCCATAATATGAAATAAATAAATAAACATATAAATAAATATATATATATATATATAAATAATTAAATACTTAAATATATAAATATTTATATAAATAAATATATAAATAAATAAATATATAAATAATTAAATACTTAAATATATGAGTAAATAAATACACATTGCATTTGCATTGTGCACACTTATGCATCGTCCAAATGAAATATACATTTCATTTGGATGGTGTGAAGTTGTGCGTCATCCAAATGCAACGGGGCGGGACCTCACCCATTTGATAGAGCTGTCCACATTGGACTGTGAGTTTTATGCTTGAAACACTGTGATTGGACACTTGAGAAGAAACCATCAGATGAGGCTGTCAATCATGTAGCACACGAACGAGTTTCAGTGCGCCCTGGTCGCTATAGATACAGAATTGGGTCGCTTTGAGAACTATTTACCAAGAGAATTTATATTGTTACCATGTGGCCTGTTTTCAGTTAGGCTACTTTCATTGTGACAAGTGCGTAATCAGGTGTAGGACTGGTAAAGTGGGTGTGTCTTGTTTGTGCCAGGCTGCCAGCACCGATCTATAGCTCAATAGTAGGCGTAAGCCTTTAGAAGGTATGAAAAATACAGATTTCACCGTAGCAATGTTTTTTTGTTGTGATAGAATAAATAGACACAAGGTGTTAAACATAGGGACCAGGTCCGGACAGGCTGGACAAAACAGACACAACTCAAGTAATGTTTTCCACTTCCCTGTTATAATCGGATTTAACAGTCATAACAAAACGTTACTCCCAACACCCATTCAAAAACTGAATAGGCCTGAATGTATCAGGCAGACTACGCATAGACATAACCAATCTGACATGCCTTATCCAGAGCGGCCCTAATGAGATACTGAAATCGCTTTTTCCTTTCCATTCTCCTTGAGTTGGGCTACTGGGATGTTGTGTTTGTTTCACCATTTATGCAGGGAACACAAGCATGCAGGGTTGCCAAAATAAGCGCGGCATGCAACTGAAAGTTCGTTAACATCTATTGCCTGGCTGCTACTGTTGGTCAGTGGTCAATGTTGTCTCAATATCTTTCTCAAATTGTGTAACCTCCTATAAACTATACATTTGAATGGACCTAATACTGCAAATGTTTTTTTATTTCAAATACCAAAACTAGCCCAATTTAGAACATTAATTTGTTTAGAAAAAGAGCATGATGTGCTTTGTGATCTTGGAAAACTGCTTTGCACTTTTTACTGAGAATGTAATATCAATCAAATGTATCATGGCATAATATCGAGCAGGATGTAATTGAACAGTATTTAATATATTTTCATACAAGTTTATGGTGCCTACAAATTGTACCTAAAAACGTCTACATGACCCGTATCTGTTAACCAGCCAATACTTGCCAGATTCTTCTGGGTTATTACAGGTTGTTCAAGGAGTGTAATGTCATGTCAAGTTTCCAGTAACAGTGTTTTCAGTGTGCACAGACGTAATGGAATGGGAACACCTCAATCATACTGAATGTCCCACTCCTATATTTCATTTGGATTGTGCAGACAAGCAAACAATAATAAAAAAATTACATTATTAAAAATATAAATAAATATTTACACATTGCATTTGCATTGTGTACACTCGTGCATCATCCAAATAACCCAAACATTTCATTTGGATGTTGTAAAAGTTTTGTGTAGTCCAAATGCAATAGACATTTCATTTAGATGCTGTAAAATTGTGTGTTGTCCAAATGCAATAGACATTTCATTTGGATGGTTTGAAGTTGTGCGTCGTCCAAATGCAATAGACATTTCATTTGGATGGTGTGAAGTTATACATTGTCCAAATGCAATGGACATTTCTTTTGGATGGTGTAAACTTGAGTGTCGTCCAAATGCAATAGACATTTCATTTGGACGGTGTGAAATTTTACATCGTTCAAATGCAATGGGGCGGGACCTAACCCATTTGATAGAAGTGTTCTCATTGGACTGCAGTATTTTGCGCTTGGAACTCTGTGATTGGACATTTGAGTACAAACTATCCAATGAGCACTGTCAATCAAGGAGCACACGAACAAGTTCCATTGTTTCCTTGTCCGTTATGGATACACAGTTGGGTCTATCAAATGGGTGAGGTCCCGCCCCATTGCATTTGGATGACGCACAACTTCACACCATCCAAATGAAATGTATATTGCATTTGGACGATGCATAAGTGTACACAATGCAAATGCAATGTGTATTTATTTTGTTTATATATTTAAGTATTTAATTATTTATATATTTATTTACATATTTATATATTTATTTATTTATATATTTATTTATATATTTATATATTTATTTATTTATATATTTATTTATTTATTTCATATTATGGCACATTTAGTCCTCCATAAAGAGAAGAGTGGATCAATGAATTCTGGGCATATTCCACCCAGGGCAGGTAGCGACCCCTGTCTGTCGGGTTCCTGCTCCACTGCTGTCGGAGGTATTTTCCTATTTCCTGATTTAGCCTCTCCGTCTCTCCGTTCGTCTCTGGATGGTAGCCGGAGGAGAGACTGAGAGTAATCCCCAAATGCGCACAGAACGCCCTCCAAACCCTGGAGACGAATTGGGGCCCCCGGTCCGAGACAATGTTCTCAGGAAGACCAAACTGGCAGAACACCTGGTGAAAGACACACTCGGCCAGCTCCATAGCAGTAGGTAAGTGGGGGAGAGGTATCAGTCTGCACATCTTGGATAATCTGTCTATCAGGACCAATATAGTGGAGTAACCGGATGATTTGGGGAGGTCCGTTATGAAATTCATGGCTACATGTGACCAGGGTCTACCAGGAATGGGGAGAGGTTCAAGCTTACCCGCCGGCAGGTGTCGAGTTGTCTTTCATTGTGCACAGATGGGGCAGGAAAGGACATAATCCTGGATGTCTTCTCTCATAGAGGACCACCAGAACTGGCGTGACAGCAAGTAGGTGGTTTGTGTAATACCGGGATGACCAGAACATAAGGAGGTATGGGACCTTTGGAGAAGTTGTGGTCGAACCACGGCTGGCACAAAGGTTTTCCCCAGGAGTGTCTCAGGCGGAGCCGGATCGGTGCGCAGCTCCACGGATGGTGTTCATGATTTCCCATCGGACAGGAGCCACAACGCAGGAAGGAGGAAGGATGGTTTCTAGGGTGGAGCTGGTAGGAGGAGGATCAAACTGTCGTGACAAAGCGTCAGCATTGACGTTCTTTTTCCCCAGAATGTATTTGACCTTGAAGTTGAACCGGTTAAAAAACAAGGACCAACGGGCTTGTCTGGGGCTCAGTCGTTTCGCGTTTTGGATGTATTCCAGGTTTCTGTGATCAGTGTGTACGACAAAAGGGTGTTCGGCGCCCTCCAACCAGTGTCGCCATTCTTCTAACGCTAGTTTCATGGTCAGCCATTCTCGGTTTCCTACAGAATGGCTGGCCATGAAACCTCGTAATTCCGTTCTGCGGAAGTGAGCTTGCGTGAAAAGAAAGCACAGGGATACATCTTAGGGGGTGTTCCATGACGTTGGGACAGGATAGCACTGACACCCACCTCTTAGGCGTCTACCTCCACCACGAACGTTAGAGAGGGGTTGGGTTGCCTCAGGATAGGGGCTGTGGTGAACCGGGTCTTTAGGGTTGTAAACGCGGCATTGGCATCAGTAGTCCAGTGGAGGCGCTTGGATTTCTGACTCGCCATGGTTGTGAGAGGCGAGACGATGGAGCTAAAGTTGCGGATGAAGCGACGGTAATGGTTGGCAAAACCCAGAAAGCGTTGGAGCTCTTTGACCGTTTGGGGTTGTGGCCAATTGCACACAGCATCAAACTTTTGGCTGTGCAGACGCATTCGGCCTGGGGTCAGCAAAAATGCCAGGAAAGAGATGGTAGTAACATGGAATTCACTTTTTCAGCTTTCACATACAGGTGGTGCTTTCGTAGACGATAGAGTACCTGTTTCACATGACTGATGTGCTCGGATAGATTATTTGAGTATATGAGAAGGTCATCAATGTAGACGATGAGGAACTGATTGAGCATGTCTCAAAATATGTTATTCATGAATGACTGGAAGACAGAAGGCGTGTTCGTGAGCCCGTAGGGCATCACCAAGTACTCATAGTGCCCTCGATTGGTGATGAAGGCGGTCTTCTATTCATCCCCTTCCCGGATACATATCAGATTATAAGCGCTGCGGAGATCGAGTCTGGTGTATAGAGATGCCTTGCCCACTTGTTCCAGCGCTGCTGGAATGAGTGGAAGAGGGTAACGGTTCTTGATAGTTAGGTCATTTACGGCTCTGTAATCTATACATCCTGTTTTCCCACAAAAAAGAAACTGGAGGCTGCGGGTGACGTCGATAGACTAATAAAACCTAGTTTCAGGGTCTCGTCAATATAAGCATCCATGGCTTTGTTTTCTGGTAGGGATAGGGGGTAGATACTTCCTTTGGGAGGTGCTGCCCCTGGTAACAGGTCTATGCCACAGTCCCATGGACGGTGGGGTGGCAGAGAGGCTGCCTTTTCTTTGCTGAACACATCCTGGAACTGATCGTACTCAACTGGGATAGAGGTTGGAACAGCTGTGGTGGACTCTTCGATTGATGTGGCTCGACAGGGAACGCTGAGGCAGTGGATGAAACAGGCAGCACTCCAAGACGTTAATTCTCCCAGTCGCCAGGAGATGGCAGGATTGTGTTGACAGAGCCATGGGTAGCCGAGGAACAGAGGTTCTTTTGGTAATTGCAGAACCATGAGCTGGAGGGTTTCTTGATGGAGGGTACCAATTTGTAGATGGACTTCAGCAGTTTGATGGGTAATGAATCCCATGCCCAACAGTTGGCCGTTCAGAGTGTTGATCTCTAGGGGGTGATGAATGGGATTAATTCCACTCCCAATTGTTGGGCAAGTTGAGTGTCGATAAAATTCCTGATTGCTGATCCCCCACACTGCGCTAAACCTCTCTGAATAAGGCCAGGAAGGTAGTGGCGGATTGCAACTCCATGCTGTTGGCCGACCAGAGGGCGGTAGCCCAATCCAGGGCTTTACCGGTGAGGAGAAATATGAGGAACTGTATCAGTAACAAAATGGTCAGGGTGCTCGGCCATGAACATGATACATTGCATAAGGAACCCACTACACTTCCCAGGAGTACCATCGTATTTGATGGGCAGGGCGCTAAGACTGGATAAGGCCGATGGAGCAGGCGGACTCTCTGGTTGCCTGGGCTGGGATTGGAGGGACTGCAGGTGTTGATACAGCTCCCCGAGTTGGTCATCATGTCGGGCCAGACGGGAGAGCAGATCTGCTGGATCCACATTTCGTGGCGAGGTATTCTGTAATGAATACGAAAGCAGGAGGTTGGATCCAAGCGCAGAAGCGCCGTTCAGTCAACAAAGGTACTGAACACAGGGGCTGGAGTCGAGGTCAACAAGGCAGGCAGTAGTAATACAAAAACACAGGTAGACTGACCACGGAGAGCAACGGTACAAAAGGAACAGGCAGGAGACAAGGTCGAAAGACAGAAAAACAAAAGTTGTAACCAGGAGATTCAAATACCAATAATCACTGAGAACTCTCGGAACGAAGATAAACTGGCAATACCTCGCAACCAACCAGAGGAAATGGACTGATATAGGACCGGGATGAGGCACAGGAGTGGGTGCACAGGTGTTTAGAGTTCCAGTGATTGCGCTCTAGGGAGTGTGTAGTGTTCAAGTGATGTAGGAAGTGGGTTGTCTTCGGGTGAGGTATGGCAGGGCCAAGGGCGCATCCTGGCGGCAGACCTCACAGGATGTTGAAAACAAACATTTTAGCACTTTGTCAACAATTATTAAATAATCAATATGTTTTGATTTTAAATGTAGCCAGAAACATAATCAGAAAGTAGCAACAGAACTTGTCAAGGAGTATTAACCCAACTCCACCACTGAATCTATTGAGAGTCTCAGAATATACAGTGGATATAAAAAGTCTACACACCCCTGCCAAAATGCCAGGTTTTTGTAATGTAAAAGAATGAGACAAAGAAAAATCATGTCAGAACTTTTTCAACCTTTAATGTGACCTATAACATGAACATTTCAATTGAAAAACAAACTGAAATCTTCGCGGGGGAAAAATGAAAAATAAAAACCTTACAATAATCTGGTTGCTTAAGTGTGCACACCCGCTTATAACTGGGGATGTGGCCGTGTTCAGAATTAACCAATCACATTCAAACTCATGTTAAATAGAAGTCATTACACACCTGCCATCATTTAAAGTGACTCTGATTAATCACAAATAAAGTTCAGCTGTTCTAGTAGGATTTTCCTGACATTTTCTTAGTTGCATCTCAGAGCAAAAGCCATCGTCCGCAGTGAGCTTCTAAAGCATCAGAGGGATCTCATTGTTGAAAGATATCAGTATCTACCCTTCAGGAGAAGGGTACAAAAGAATTTCCAAAGCATTAGATATACCATGGAACACAATGAAGACAGTCATCATCAAGTGGAGAAAATATGGCACAACAGAGACATTACCAACAACTGGACGTCCCTCCAAAATAGATGAAAAGACGAGAAGAAAACTGGTCAGGGAGGCTTCCAAGAGGCCTACAGCAACATTAAAGGAACTGCAGGAATTTCTGGCAAGTACTGGCTGTGTGCTACACGTGACAACAATCTCCCGTATTCTTCATATGAATGGGCTATGGGGTAGGGTGGCAAGACGGAAGCCTTTTCTTACAAAGAAAAACATCCAAGCCCAGCTGAAGTTTGCAAAAACAAACATGAAGTCCCCCAAAAGCACGTGGGAAAATATGTTATGGTCTGATGAAACCAAGGTTGAACTTTTTGGCCATAATTCCAAAAGGTATGTTTGGCGCAAAAACAACACTGCATATCACCCAAAGAACACCATAGCAGCATCATGCTTTGGGGCTGTTTTTCTTCAGCTGGAACCGGGGCCTTAGTCAGGGTGGAGGGAATTATGAACAGTTCCAAATACCAGGCAATTTAGGCACAAAACCTTCAGGCGTCCTTTAGAAAGCTGAAGATGAAGAGGAAGTTCACCTTTCAGCACGACAACGACCCAAAGCACACATCCAAATCCACAAAAGCATGGCTTCACCAGAAGAAGATTAACGTTTTGGAATGGCCCAGCCAGAGCCCAGACCTGAATCCAATTGAACACCTGTGGGGTGATCTGAAGAGGGCTGTGCACTGGAGATGTCCTCGCAATCTGACAGATTTGGAGCTCTTTTCCAAAGAAGAGTGGGCAAATATTGCCACCTCAAGATGTGCCTTGCTAATAGACTCCTACCCAAAAAGACTGAGAGCTGTAATAAAATCAAAAGGTGCTTCAACAATGTATTAGTTTAAGAGTGTGCACACTTATGCAACCAGGTTATTGTGTGTTTTTTTTTTATTTTTCCCCCTCAAAGATTTCAGTTTGTTTTCAATTGAATTGTTCACGTTATAGGTCACATTAAAGGTGGAAAAAGTTCTGACATTATTCTGACATTATTTTTGTCTCATTCTTTTACATCACAAGAACGTGGCAGAATACTGCAATAGAGCATACTACAGACCTGGTTTCCCAAAACAGTTCAAAGGTTCTACCAAAAACAGTCAAACTTATGTGTGAGCATGGGTGAGAAAGTAAGCATGTGATTGAGTGTGTGTGGGTGTGTATGAGAGAGGGAGTGTATTATAATGTAATGTTGTACAACACTGAAACGCTTTATTATTTTTGTTTTTCGTGCACATCCGACGAAAACTTAATATAGGCTGAAAGTAGCAAGCTGATGTTAACTGTGAGGGCTGCTACTCGGGTCAAATAGTTAGCTAGAACATTACATGAATTGGTAAACAGTTAAGCCTTAGGCTACTAAAACGAACACCAAAACTTAACATGAAGTGTTAAAAATTGTAGCAATTTATGCTAAAAAAAATCAATGGAAAGCTGGCAACCTACACGTTTCGTTGGTTGCAACCACCTTGACCTTCTTCGGGTATGGATCAATTTTCTGTTCTAATCTCAACAAGTCTGGGTAAATTACTGAGTAGGCAAAAATCAGAGGCAGCATTTTTATGATGTCATCATGTAGACCTCTCATAAAGTATTTTACAGTATTTTTCAACTACAAAATAAAAAACACAAGCATTTTGATACAAAATATGAAACCATTTTCATCAACCCTATCAAATACAAATGACAAAATCCTATTTTGTATTTGAAATACGTATTTTAAATACATGTATCATAAATCCTGTGCATTCCTGGACCAAATAATACCTACATGAGTTTCAGCAGCACCAGGTCAAGTGGTCAAGTACATCACAGAACTTTGCAGAATTAGATGTTATGTTAATAATGGATGACCTCACAATCTTTGGATGGTAGGGAAGATCATACAGGCTTTCCTGGATCAAGGTGGACTTGTTCGTTGGGTCCTCATCAAGTCGAAGACCATCATAACAGACAGACCGATAACTAAAGTCTGTCTTTGTCAAAAAGCTTCATTATGAAAAAGTGGTTAAGACTCAATCTCCTACAGAGCATCATATATGCTGGTTAACTCTGAAACCATGTAAATGGTACAAACAACAAGAATACAAAATGGTACAAACAACAGGAATACAAAAACATGTCAAAAGAGACAGCAAAATAGGGAGTCAATATGACAGGGGGCAGTAGTTATTTTGGCTCCATGTGAATGTGTTACCTTTTTTTCATCAGAAAGGGTGTTTATATCTCTAAGTGGGTAAATGCTCTTGCACATATTAGTATTGTCAGGTCCTGGCTGGGGTTCCTCTAGGCATCTCTATGTGCCTGGGGGGCACAGCCAGGGCCTGACCATGGGAATGCCTCTAGGCATCTCTACGCTTCTGTTTTCTGTTCTCCCCAATCAGAGGCAGCTGCACCTTATTGTCTCTGATTGGGGACCCTATTTAAGTTGCTCTTGTTTTGTTTTAGTTTGTGGCTTATTGTTTGTGCTTTAGTGGTGTGCCTCTTCTTTTGTTATTTTTGTTGGAGAGAAATAATAAAAGGATGTTACCCTATCGCTCTGCTCTACGTGTCCTGCCTCACCTGCACCGTGACAATTATCTTGGTTGTTTTTTGTTTGTTTTGTTCATTTTAAATGGATGATTGTGCAGTATAATTACTACTTCAGCTTTGAGAGGACCTCACTGCCCATTTCATCCCCAAAGCTTCCTGTCACACACGCATCTGGATCATTCCATGAAACCAGCAATGATGGAGCTGTTCCACAGGAACAAGGTAGGAACAAGCCCTTCGCTAAGATTGTGGAGGAGGAGGTGGCATCCTACTACCTGTTTATTTATTTTTTAATAGACTTGTAGCTCAGATGTGTCCAATTCCAAATATCTTAAACACTTTCCAGGGGGTATAATACATCACTTTGTGGACAAAAAAGGTTGTGAATTTTTTTTTATTATTTAAAGATGTGCACCACAACCATTGACATCCCTGAATTTAGTAGTTTGTGCACCTTCACTTTGCAAAGATATTAGCTCTGAGTAGTCTCCTATAATATTTGAGATAGGAGAACACATAAGGAAGGGACTTAAGACCATTCCTCCATACAGAACCTATCCAGATCTCACAGAGTCCTTGGTCCTTGCTTGTGGAGCTATTAAGCTCACCCCACTGGTTTTCAACTGAATTTAGGTTTGGGGAATGTGAGTCATTGCAAAATTATGATTCTATGGCCAGTAACTCATTTTTGTGTGGATTTGGAGGTATGCTTTGGATCATTGTTCTGCTGGAAGATCCAATGATGACCCAGTTTTAGCCTCCTGGCAGAAGCAGACACATTTTGGCCCTAAAATGGTACTTCATGTTGCCAAATATCCTGAAATGTTTCCCAGAGCATTCGGAAGTAAAACAGCCCCAGATCATGGATCCACCACCATATTTCACAGTAGACATTAGGTTATTTTCTATATGACAGTGGCTCTTTTTATGCCAAACATTTTTTGTTCATATTTACCTGGGGTGAACTTGTTTCTGGAAGGCACTGGGATTATATCCCACATTTAAAATGAAAAAAAGTGTCACTTCAGATTGATACATGTATGCACTACTCATTATGGGTTGGCAGGGTTTAAAGTGAAGCATGACCTTTAAACACGTACTGTAATTAGTTTAATCTTTATCCTGCAGAGGTGTCCACTGTTCTCATGCCAGAGCTTTCTAGATATTTAAATATGATGCACCAAAAAGTACCTTATTTTTTCACTCTGGTTGACCTTTGCTGGATTTTTCTCCTGGTTATCTAATCAAAGGTAAGATGAAAGCCAAATGATCGCAAGGTCTACAATAACCATTGTGCAACAGTCTTCAGTTAGGATAAAACTTACAGTTGGGATTACGGTTAGTAGAAGAGTTAAGGATTAGGATTAACCTGAGCTTTGATAATGTATGCATATGTAATTTCTCTTAGCTATGTGGGATTAGCAGGACGTGATAAGTATAATATCTAAGCATTGTCTTTCAACAGGAAGTACTTCTCGAAAAAAAATATGTCGTCGTATGATGACTTTGGGTTTATTTTACTGAAACATAGTGTCC
>JACXGI010000649.1:35873-60017 GCA_016801175.1 Esox masquinongy
AGGACAAGACAAACAGAGTCACATGTCAGTCATCTTGTAATTCTCGTTTACTCTCTCTTTATTTATCAGTCTCATACAATGTTTCCCATGACAACCACAGTGACAGATAATCAACGATGTTGATGATTGTCAGGAAGAAACTGATGTCTGTGTCGTAGACGAAGAGGAGCAAAAGGTTTAGTTGTGTTACCGCCTATTCTGCGGACAGCCTCTGGGAGGAGTCGCAGATGGATTCTTTCATGTTATTACTCTTTCTCTCAGTTCGGTCGTTCTGTCTGTCTTTCAATTTGTTCTTAAAAAATAAAAAAATGCAGTGAACATGTGACATCGCTGGTAAGCACCTGAGGCCCGCTATTCTTCCTGGACTGGCCAGACCAGCGGAACCGGGAGTGGGTCGAGGGAGAGAGAAGAGAGGGAGGAGTAGGAAGTAGAAGAAGAGGAAAAAAGGAGAGGAGGAGCGTTGGAGGAGGGATGAAGAAAGTGTTTCCTGCTTAGTGCTGGATCCTCCTGATGGACTGGATCTGAGGGGTCTGGGAATGGGAGCCAAATTCACGGTAGCACTTGTATTCTCCCCCGTGACAGTCGCTCTCCAAGATGTACTGGTGGCCACGGTAGCCAGGGAACTGGTAGCACACAAAGCTACAGGGAGAGAGAGAAAAAACAGCAGGCCAATTAGATACACTTGTGGTTAGTAAGAGAGGGCCAAAGGAAATATGGGTTGGGATCAACTTGGCAATAGCACTGAGTAGCGCCTGCAATATAAGCACGATAAGTGCAAAAATACCTACAGTGCAGTTTCAGTTTCAGGTTGGCCAATGATGTTATGATTATACTAGTAGTGTTGTACTAGTCGTAACACTACACTAATTAATGTTAGTGTATTATTGCCTGTGCCAATAATGTACAGTACTACTAGCAGAAGCAGTCAAAATGATTCTGCATCAGTGCATTAGTACTAGCGGTAGTAGTTTACGTAGGCTAGATGTAGGGATAATTCTGTTGTAGCTAAGAGAGTGCACAATTCATTTACATCTGTTTAGCTTATTTAGTAGTAGAATTAGCAGTGTAAGTAGTGTACTTACGCTCCACTCTGGATGAGCATGGATCCAACCTCGTTGTTGAACCAGCCCATAGCCTGCAGGGAGGGGTAGTCATCACAAAGCTCAAACTGGCGACCAGTCATGTTCTCCTTCTCGTAGATGGTCATACGGGACTCCTTGTGGTACTGAAAGAGAGATGGAGACAAAGTAAGTGTAAGGCAGTGAGAGAAATGGACATAAAAAGGATAAAAGATATTTTATCCTTTTTAGCCCTCAGTTTACATTATTTTATTTTTCACAAAATGTAGCGTTATCAATAATTGCATGAGTCAATACAATTACTAACCCTGCAATAAAATATCATGCAATAAAAGTACAAAATTACAACATTGGCATGCTAATGTGATTTTAATTGTGTCATAAAGGTTATGCAGTTCGATTTCATTTGTATTGTGGATAATGTTGAACATGATGCAATGGAAAATGCAGAGTGACTCACAGCGGAGCAGATGGGTCTGAAGGAGATCATCCTCTCGATACGGTAAGAGTTGCTTCCGCTGTAGGCCTCAAAACGGGGGTAGTCGCCCTTCTCCAGGACAAACTGCTGGCCACAGAAACTGGAGTGCTCATAACCCACCCAGCTAAAGTCGGATGAATGAAGGAATGAACAAAGGGAAAGAAAGATGGCAGGAGAGAAAGTGAGATGAGAGATAAGGGGAGAGAGAACAGGGAATCGAAAGGTAGAATAAAATACAAAAAAATGTAATGGACAGACAAGGATTGGCTCCTCTTGAAAGCCTATTCCAAGACCACCAGGTTTTTGGAAAGGTTTTGGGAAAACTTACGCTCCACACTCGACCTTCAGTGAACGGATGTTCTCCATGCCACACTCCATGATGTTCTGGCAGCAGGCGGTGAACTCCATACGCTTTCCCTGGAAGTACTCCTGGTCATACACAGTGATCTTCCATGGGCCCATGGGCAATGGGTTAATGGGGTTAATGGGGTTGGTCAAAGCCATTATTTCCTACTGTCTCAGTGATGACCTGAAGAGTGCAAGAGGAGAGATAAAATATCAATACTGAAATAATCCATGAACTAACACGTGAAGTTGTATACAGTATACCCACACTGAAATTCTTCGCCAAAACACATTACCAGACATAACCAAACATCAATGCATTAATATAAAGAACACAAGACTTTGTATAGTTCTTATACATAATATATTTTGTTATTCAGTTAACTGCCATTTCATGACATCTACACCAAGAATTCATACTCTGCCATGAAGCTCCCATTGAGAAAGGCCCTTAGCCTCCTTTGCCCTGACCTATAGATACAGAACAGCACAGTTCACTGAACCAGGAGGTAAAGCTTTAGACAGACGTGTGCCAAAGGCCTGACCAGCGCAGTCGACAAGGCTCTCCCCGTAACACATCTGCCCTACCAAAGCCCTGCTAAGCTGTTTTAAACAAACAGTTTTCCATGCTCGAGGAGCTTCCTGCCATGGCATCAGTCTCACTGACCTGCTGTGATCCACATAAACTGACCCCTATTCATTCAAGTAGAATTATCATCCAAAAAAGATTGAACCAATATGTCCCCTGCTGCAAAAGTGTTTTCACCATGGAGCACTGGTTCCGGACTCAATTTGATAAAACAAGCCTATACACCCTGTCCTAATAGCCATGTGAACCTCTATCACATAAAAAGAAGCCTATGAGCTGGTTTAGCAGAATCTGATGCCTAATGCCCTAAAAAGTATTTTCTTAGCCAGTCATACCTTTCTAAACAGATGTATCTGTTAGATTAACTAAAAGCTATGTTTCAGTGCCTATCCTCAATTAAAACAGACCAACGCATCGCAATGTACCAGCTGACCTACCTAAACAGGGCGCTGTGTGTGTGTCGAAGGGTTCTGCCAGGAAGGTGTGTGTGGGGGTTTATATACAGCCCCGGGGGCTGGGGGGTCGGCCCCAACCTCTTCACCGTCAGCACTTTGCTTTGGGATCCATTGTTATTGGGCCTGAGCCAGCCTGAGAGAGGGTTAACACACACATATGCACGCGGTGATGTACGCACAACCATGAAAGCAAGAATGAACAAACACAAACTGCACAAATAAATTATTACATTGGACTGTGTACATGCAGTATGGGTTCATTGTATATGTGACACACATTAGTTCACAGACTTGTCGTTCAAGCAGGAGCACGGGCCAAATGATACAAATCAACATTCCAACACAGGAAAACACATCAACAGTACCTGGAGGTAAACAAACACACCTGTTATTTATTAAGATAATAGGCATTCAGGTCCTGAATGTATCTTGATTTATATCAAACTAAATATAATGGGTATGACACAAATGGGTTTTACTGATGTTGGGAACCAGTTATTAATAGGAATAAACTTTGAGGGAAACTTGACAACAGCTTGATCCTTGGTATAAGCAAACCACACATCATAGTGCCTTATAGCTTAAAAAGAATACTCATTATTTTATAACAGTCTGATATCACCGTTATGTTAAATGTTTTGCTTTGTGTTACAGTGTTTGTCAAAAAGACACTTTAGAGGGAATTTGTGAATAACAACTGATCTTGATTTTGATAACAGTGGTAGGGATTTTTTTAGGAGACAGTATTACATTATTAGGAGGCAACAGTCCAATGACGGGCCAATAGAATATTGGTTTCTGCCATGGTGTAGGTGGACATTGGCAAAAGACTGACATTTATTGGTTGGTTCTTTCTGATTGGCATTGTGAATAGACAATGTGGATTTAAGCGAAGATTAGCTGTTGGGGTTGCATGAAACAGATTGAAAGATAGAGAACGATAGAAAAACACCTCTTCTAGCCATTGATACATATCACAGACAATTGATGTGTTGTCTAGAGTGATGTAGATTTTGCGAACTTTGGTTGGGAATGACAACAGTGGTCATTATGTCAGTGACCGTTTACATTAGCCTTGTTCATATGTTTGTGGTAAAAAATAGTGAATAGTTAAATATACTGTATTTTTGTTTTTTGTCCACACTTTTCCATGTTTTACGAAAATGCACTATGCACTGAAAGAAATGACGTACTACGTCTTGAACAATTTTCTAGTTGAGCGCACATTTTCAATTTCAGCGTTTTTTCCGTCCGTTTTTAATGGCACAATAAATCTGAATGCACATGAATTGTGGAGCTGCCATTATTTTGAATGACAGTATATAAGCCCATCCATACATACAGTAGGCAGGACAGGCCCGCTCCATCTTGTACAGTGACCGAGCAGAGAGGAAAGCTCTTTAGTGAAATGCTACAGTCTATTCCGCATCTCTATGACTCCCTCCCCGTATGTCATTGTGGGTCCTGCTAAAGCAAACAAGTAGAGAACAAAATGATGTGGAGAAAGACTGGTAGGGCAGTACAATGCTGAACATCTAACAGAGGTTATACAACAATCCATCTATTCCACTCCTGTAACCTCACAACACAATGAACGTGTAGGGAACAGCTTACTGAGGTCAGCACATTGCCCAGGCCTATCTCTCTGTGAATGTGTATGAGAATGTGTGTACATATGTTTGTGTGCGCTGTGTCTGCACTTGTGTGCGTTTCTCAATAAATGTGGGTCTGTGCATATGTTTCTGAGATTTGTGCATGTTGTGGCATTGCCGATAGTTTGTGTAATAAGCAGATCAGTGTGCGCGTGCACGTATATGCGTGTGTGCGTGAAACCCTTAGCATATATTCCTGGATGTGTGTCTGTCTATGTGGGTGTGTATGTGTGTTTCTGCTGATGATAGCAGCAGACCAGACGTGACAAAGAGAGAAGCACAGTCAGCAAGCCTATGGGAGGAGCTCTCTGCGAACATATATACTCAACCGTATACAGACATTAGAAATTCAACACACACACACACACACACACACACACACACACACACACACACTCTTTAGACCTGTGGTATGATGATCTCTGACAAATTAAAATGTTTAGAATAAGCAAATTAATATGCCTTTCCAAATCATCTCCAATCATTGAAAATAAACACAGGCGGACTACAATCCAGCTGTAGAAACATCAAGGATGATCAATAGAAACAGGATGCACCTGAGCTCAATTTCAATTGTCCTATAGCAAAGGATTAAAATACTTATATGAATGTGATATTTCTGTCCTTTTATAAATTTGGTAACATTTCTAAAAACGTTTTTTTGCTTGGTCGGCTGTGATGCAACAAAATGTGAAAAAAGTGAAGGGGCCAAATACTATCTGAATGCACTGTAAATATACAGATTCTATTGTCTGTCCATTGAGAAGATGGATTCGTTTAAAGTTTGATCTCAGTCAAATCCATATCTTTATTTTATCTGAAACCTGGTCATCAAAGAAAACTAGTGATGATGACATTGCACTAGGTGGTTACATCATCTGGCCCTAACAATTTGGCCCTTGTCAAAGTCGTTTAGGTCATTACTTCTGCCCATTTCTCCTGCATCCAACACACTGAGTATGAGATGATTATTTGCTTACCACCTAACCTACCCAGACCTTGACATGTGCCCTTGTTAGGAGATGATCAATGTTATTTGCTTCACCTGTGAGTGGTCATTATGTTTTGGCCCATCAGTGTATATCATTAGGGTTTTTGACATGTGCACAGTACTATTAATGCAACCACATTGGTCATAAATGATATTGCTAAAGCCTTAGATGGGAAATCACATTCTGTTGCCATATTCATTGACCTGTCAAAAACCTTTCCATACAGTGGATAACTCCATTTCGGTAAAGGAACTTACATTCTTGGAAATGGCCATGGACACTTACTATTGGTTTAAAAATGACCTTAGGGGTAGAACTCTGGCTATTGTAATGGACAGGGCAGAATCTACATTTCCTGATGTCCACAGATGAGTTCCCTAGGATTAAATTTGGGTCCTGTAATGTTAACTGTGTAAATTAACAGTTAACAGTTCCAACACCATCGTCAAGTTCGCAGACGACACCATGGTGGTGGGCCTGATCAGTGATAATGACGAGACAGCCTACAGGGAGGAGGTCAAGTGCCTGGCAGCATGGTGTACTGATAACAACCTGGTCCTCAACGCAAAGAAAACCACGCGGAGCCCATTGTGGATTACAGGAAGTCTAAAGGCTGTAGTCACACCCCAGTTCTCATTGATGGCACTGAGGTGGAGTGCGTGTCCAGCTTGAAATTCCTGGGTGTCCACATCTCAGAGGACCTGTCCTGGACCCTCAACACCTCAGCCCTGGTCAAAAAAGGTGCTGTAGTGCCTGTACTTTTTGAGGAGGCTGAAGAAAGCCTGTCTGTCCTCCAAGATCCTTGGGAACTTTAATCGCGGCACAACTGAGAGCATTCTAACTCCGCCACAGTGTGGTTTAGCGCTCCGTAGCCGACTAGATGTCCCTGCAACGGGTGGTGAAAACCGCCCAGCACATCACTGGTGACCAGCTCCCAGCCACCATAGACCTCCAGCGCATGCGGTGTCTGCGCAGGGCGTGCAGCATCATCAGGGACCCTTCACATCCATGCCACAAACTGTTTTCCCTCCTTCCATCAGGCAGGCGGTACAGGTCTCTACATCCCCGCACCAGCAGGCTCAGGAACAGTTTCTTCCCATCTACTGTAACACTGCTGAACTCTGTGACCCTTCACTTACCATACCCCCCTGCCTCTCAGGGACCTTGTTGCACTACTCCCTTTGTACTACTGGTCTCTGACACTGCCTTGCAAAGTCTGATAATGGAAGTTCAGTAGTTACAGGTACGTGTCTACCTCTGGGACCTCATTGCTGATATCTCTGCATCCCGGTTGCACATGCTTACTCCTTACTCCTTCAATTTGCATTCATTGCACTTTTAGAATGCCATTTAGACTTATCACTTGTAACATACACTATACTAATACTTGTGCAAACAGAAGAGGGCAGGAAAATGTACTTCTGGTTAGACACTAACTGCATTTCATTGTACTGTACTTGTACTTCTTCAATGACAAAGTTGAATCTGATCTAATCTAATTAAGGGGGACATATGTAAGATCTTGTCTGAACTACTTGCATAAATACCAGCACTAATGACCAGAAGTCTTCTGCAGTTAATATTTTAAGTTAATGTTTCAAATGTACTTTTTCTACAAAATTGTTACGAGTGCCTACGATATTCCCCATTCAAACGTTTTTGCCAGTCCATTTATTTGTTTGCATGAGTTCTCTTCATACTCGCTTTAGACACTTCCAGTACAATCCTTCCAAACTTAAAACACCCTGGACTAGCTAAAACTATTCTGGTCTTGTTCGGTAAGGATAGATGAAGAGGAGATAAATTGGGTTATTGTTTCACTTCAGTCCCATAAATGTTACAGGCAGAATTCTACACAGTGCCCCTTTAAATAAATACATTTTTAAAAAGCTTATCCAAGGCAGACAAGCCTGAAATGTCAATTTAATTGTTCTGCATTAAATGCAGTTGGCCTCTAGGGTGCAGCATTTTCTCATGGATGACATGACATCCCAAGACTGGAGAGATTCTACAACTACTTTGACATTATGGAACAATAATTGCTGTATTTCAGAATCTCTGTGACGTTCCAGACTGGGATCTTCACAGAGAATATCAAGGATCAGTGTGTAAGTCAATTAGTCAATAGCATAGGCTGTGATTACTTCAAACCCAGCAGTAAAAGCCAACATGTGATGGTGGTTGCCCTGGAAGTATTTATAGTTGTTTAAACAGTACCGAATAAACATCTGTGAATTAACTGAACCATTGAATTACATTTGCTGCATAAATGCAGCAAACCCTGCATATATGCAGTTTTGAACTGACACAAAATTCTCCAAGCAGGCTTGCGTACAGCTGCTTGGCCATGGAAACCCATTTTGTGTAGCTCCTGACGCACAGTTCTTGTGCCGATGTTGCTTCCACCTCTGTGGTGAGTGATGCAACAGATGATGGCAGCACTCGGCGGCCCTGCTCTGTGAGTTTGCCTGGTCTATCACATTATGGCTGGGCTGTTGTTGCTCCTAGACACTTCCACTTCACAATTATTACACTTACAGTTGAGCAGGGCACATCTAGTAGAGCAGACATTTCACAAACTGACTGGCGGCAAACATGCTATCCTATGACGGTGCCACGTTTAAAGTCACTGAGCTTTTAATTACAACCCATTGTACTGCAAATGTTTGTCTATGAAGATCCAGCTTTGTGCTGGATTTTATACACCTGTGAATAATGAGTGTGGCTGAAGCACTTGAACTCAATAATTAGTAGGGGGTGTCCACATACTTGTGGCAATATAGTGCATAAGATTTTCACCAACAAATCAGACATTTTACTTTAAAAAGACTAATCCCACTGTATTTGGACAGTGACACAAGTTTTGTTATTTTGGCTCAGTACTCTAGCACTTAAGATTAGAAATGATACAATTATGACAGAGTAAAATTACAGACTATTAGCTTTAATTTGAGTATATTTTCATCTACATTGGACAAACCATTTAGGAATAACATCACGATATGTATTATAGTTCCCCCATTTAAGGGTACTGAAATATTTGGACAATTCACCCTGTCCAGGAGGTAGGCGTGGATGTGTCAGCCACTACCGTTTGCAGAAGACTTCACCTGCCAAACTACAAAGGCTGAACTGAAAGGTCCAAAGAAAGTTGTTAGCCTCAAAAACAGGATGGCCTAACAAATACCACAAAGAGCCTGCAGAGTTCTGGAAAGTGTTACCTGTACCAGAGTGAAGTGTAGGGAGAAAAAAGGAACAGACATACCAACTTATCTGTGAAATTAGGTGGCAGCGACAATATTCTTAATTGATGTAGGCCTAATTGCTGCAGCAGTAGCGCATTTGCTTGTGAAACCGAAATTATCTGGTGAGTTAATATTGGTTCTTAGCATGGTATAAGGGTGAGAAACATGTGACATCCAGAATGTGGTATTCACCGTGACATCTGTGCTACAGTATCTACATAGGATTTCATTGGTTTTGAGTTACATCACCAGGCAAACAAAACGTGAAATAACACTTTTTTGCGCTTGCTTCGATTTAGTACAGCCATGCAGAGAACACCACATGGGCATGATCAACGCTGCTGTTTCAAAAATAGCTATTGTTTTACAACACTTCTGTACAGAATTGTGTGTTCTATGATAACCAGTGCTTGACTTGGGATAAAATAAGTACAGGAACTGACAAATCGCAAATTAGACTTTGTTCATCAAAATGTATGTGTTACTAAGGCTTGTTTCATTAAAATAGGCTGTCCCATGCAGCTCTTTTGGCCAAAAAGGAAACCAGAATGCTGTTTGCCTAAAATTAGATGTACCGGAATGCTGTGCCGGACTGCCCGAGTCAAGTGCTGATGATAACCATTTTGTTAGGTAGTTGGTCCCCATGTTCGCTGTGAATGCTGGAACTTCTGGTATTTTATGAGAAGACAGGAAGTCGATTCGATGGCAAAATTCAAATCCGCTCATTTTAGATTCTGTTGAGGAGATGTAAATGTAATGTATTTTTATCATAAAAATGTCTCATTGCTAACATTAGTAATTAGTACATTAAGTAGGTGAGCTAAGGTGATATTCCCCTTTAAAGGTTACAGTTTGCACTTTATCCTAAAGGGGTCGGTTTCGTGGACCTCAGATTAAGCCTAGTTCTGAACTCACTGGAGTTTCTTAGTGAGTGTTTAATTACAAATCCAAATGTGCTGGAGTACACAGCCAAAACAACAAAACCGTTTTTATATATAAAAAAAAGTCCATTCTTAAAGACGAGATCCATGCATCTGAATAGATTATATCCTGCTAAATGTCCAATAGATAAGTTGTACTATGTTATCTAAGGTCCTTAGGATCAAGGCATTTCATGTTTGTGATCTACCCCTTCTCTGAATGCAGGTGCTTAAAATGTGATAATAATATAGGCCTACCCAGTTCCAATCAATCATGTCCACTGGCAAACATGCCTTCTTGCCTTTTCCAGGGAATAAGCAAGCATCATATCAGCTAAAATGAGAAAAAAAATGCCACTTCTTGAGTGACATCAGAACGGACCGTACCATATTGGGAGAGAAAAAGATAGGGGTTTGTGCGCCAGGTAGGCATCAAATAAAATATTATTGTCGATGTCTAAATTCACGAATTTCCCAAAGACATATGTTTTTGGAAAAGCTGCTTTTTGAACATATGGATCTCAATCAGGACTTGAGGTAAGAATGATGATACGCTGACTACTTTCTCGAGAATGCATAAAAACATCCGCACTCCTCCCCCTTTTTATTCGATTACGACCTAAGCATAAACTCGCTTCTCTTTGACTTGCTTTCTTTACCAGGCAGCTGCAAAAACCCGCAGACAATCCAACCACGGAGAGATTGTTACAGTCAAGACTACATTCATTGCGTTTTCTGTGGGTTCGGTCAGTAAGAGGTGGAGAGACAAAAACTGTGGTCTACAGCAGTATCCTCTCCTGCAGACGGTCTACTTCAGATTGGAAAGAGGGGATTTAAATTAAGCGAGGAAGGCGCTAGAGACAGCAGCTGTGCTGCCTTCGGAGGAGGAGGGAGGAAAAGGAAGGAGGGAGGGCGACTGTTTTGTATCTTGCAAGCCCGGGCTAATAGGAGGAGGAGGAGGAGGGACGGAGAATGAGCTATTCTTGTACCAGCAGAGGCAACAGCCAGGACCGGTCAAGCACTAAGAAATCCACCGGTAATAATCCGGGCAGTTGCGGTAGCGGAGGAGATAGCGGAGGAAGCAGCACTAACAGCAACGGTCAGGCGGGCACCAACGCGAATCCAAACATAATCGCCGCGATGAAAGTCAAGACAGGATGCAACTCGACGGACGCGGGTGCCGTTACTACGGAGGAGGAACTGCTCACGAACACGGCAATCACTCCTGAGGATGTACTTGGTTTGCAGAAGATAACTGAGAGTAAGTTCGATTGACCTCATGTTAAACTAACATTTACTAGCTATTTACTTGCTCCTATGGTAAAGAAAAATACACGATTAAAACCTAACTCAGTTCATTAAATGTGGGTTATTTGCTTTATGGTATCCCTGGACTTCATAACCACAAAGGTGGTTGTTTGAAACAGTTTCCTCCATCCATTCTGTTCAATGCATTGTAACAATATAACCACCGAGTTTTCAATCTTTGGTTCATTAATAGCCTATATTGTCACTGGCTGATCTTTCCCGCCGCCTCTAAAGACGGAAAACTGGGTGCTACATTGATTTTCATGTCAGTTGTTCTTTTTTGTCGGGATCCTTAGTTGCTACTTCTATATCATGTAGGCTATAGTTTTCCCATGATTCTTGAAGTAACGTATAAGTCTTATGAGCTTAGGATTTGAGAAGATAAACTATCAGAACTAAACATCTACAAGGCTTTGACCAGTAGAGCGTTTCCTAGGGATTATTAGATATCAGATATAGTTTATTGAGCCCAACAACATCTTTTGATGAGAGTGAGATCACAGGTAGTGTGTGCAGAGAAAGGATCAAGAGTCATGTATCCATCTCTGATGCTGTGGCCTCACTAACCCAGATGACAGGTGGCCAGTATCTCCCCTGACTATTTTAAGGCCAAGCAACTGTAATACCTTACAAAAACAGCTTGTGCTCCATATGGCGCACTGTTCCCTAGCTACAGCACTGCACTCATTTTGTCCAGGTCTCATATGACTCTGGTACAAAATTAGTGCACTATTCAGGGAATAGGGTGCCATTTTGGCCATGCTTACACCCTCTCCTCACACTTAGCCTATAAGATGCTGGCTGCTGAATCCCACTGTGCCAAAGACAGGCTTTAACTGCTTTGGGTTGTTATGGCGTTGTTCACACAGCTTAGACAGAATGTTGACTAACAGGCATAAACTACTACAAATAAGCATACTTCTGAGCTCTTTAAAGTTGTTTCAATGCTGCTGCCATCCAGTTCTAGGTAACAATAGAACTGGATGGGGGGGGGGCATTGCAGCATTTTTGCCCTTAAAGTGTCAGATTGCAGTTAACTGAGTCAGTCACAAAACTACATTTAATATTAGTAATATTACACAGCATATTCATACATTCATACATTATATTTTTACATACATACACATAAAGGTCGATGGCTTTGGTGCCTACGCAAATGAAGTACCCCCTTTAGGTCAAGGGGCCTTTTCTCTAAGGTCCCATAAATCACTCCCTGGTTATGAGGAGAAAATAGCATGTCAATTAGATCCAAAATATTTAAGAGTTTACCTGGATTTAATTTGATTCCGAGAAAAAGATGTACTGGTCATTATTGCAGACATGCAAGGTAATCAAAATACTTTAATCTTCTGTTTTGGACAAGTGTTTTCTCGTATTGGACAAGTAAAACATTTGACCCAATTTTCTGAAGGACAAAAAAAGTTAATGTCAAGCCCTGCTAAAAGTGGAAAATCGGATTTAACATGCTAAAAACCCAAATACCCCTTTTCTGGCATTACCCATATGCTCACCATTGCTATAAAGGGACAGATACAAAGAAGAGTTATTTAATTCTCTTTATGACTTCAACCCAGTATGTATGAGTACAGTACATGTAATGTAACAATCAAGTCGTTCAATAACGATTTTTGTAATTGAGTCATTTTGCTACTTTAGCAAATCAGGGCCATAAGTCATATTTACTGGTACATCCATATCATGGGACATGATTGTACCTACGATTACTTTCTATTGTTGTGGTGTTTGTTTTTCCATGAGTGACGCTTTAGAAGGTCCTTCCGGGAATACTGTGATGGTTTTCGGGGAATACCCTAATGATCCCCGGCCGAGATGAGAGCCATGTTTGGATGGATGCAACATCTTGGAACAATCTCTCCATGGTTACAGGTGCTGCTTTGTTGCCAAATTGAGCACTCCCTCATGCCTCTGTGATTAACTGCTGCTATTTTATACACATGGGTCTCAAAAGATGATTATTTTCTTCAAGGATGTCTAGGGTACCCTGTTTGTAGAACATGCCAGGGTTCTGAGTTTGATTCCCGCATATGGCCAGTAAAGGGAAAAAAAGTATGGAAATGTATGCACTCATTACTAAGGTATTCTGATTTAAAAGCATCTGCTGGATTTAGTAAATAGTAGATGATTCTTCTATATTTAAAGCCAAAATCCATCAAAAATATTCACATACTGTAAAATGCTGCTTTTTTAAAAAAAAAAGTCTACATTGATTACTAGTTTGGGTTAGGAGACAACCTATGTCTGTCTGTTCTGCCTGTCTGTCTTGTTTTCTGGGTGGCTGGCTCATTGACTGTCTACTTGTCTGCCGGCCTTGTTTCCACTCTTCCCTGGAGAAGAAAGAAATCTCAGTTTTTGGGGCTGAAACCATTTCTGAAAGAGAGACAGCTTAAATCACCCCATAGAAGAAATAAACCTTGTAGTCGGTGTTTGGGTGGGTTCATGGTGTTTGAACAGAACACCCAATGGACATGATTATAGCAGTCATTGACTTTCATTTTGTTCACTGGCCATGTCCTTTAAATCCTTCACAATACTAGTATTTCATAAGCTGCACTGTTCATAATAATAATAATATTATGTAGTCCTTGGTGCCATGTTTTAAATAGACTAGCCAGTGCCGTCTTGCTCTGTTCAGTGTTGTGGAGCTCTGGTAGAATAGTGACAAATGCCCTGATTGGTGAAGACTACAAGGACAATGTGACAGCATCATGGATTTGCCTTAGGGAGTTAGTGTTCAGAGGGTTGACACGTTTACAGTGGGCCAGAAATGTCATGCCTAAAGATGTTGCCCTTCTCCCTGTGGTAGATGCTTTCCTGTTGTGTAAAATAACAATGCTTTCAAGTTTGGTTTTTGCATGTGTAATTGTAGCCACCCAGAAACATTTCTTATGTGATACTGGTGATGACAATGCCATAGGTATTTGGACAGTGACATGCATTTTGTTGTTTTGGCTCTGTACTCTAGCACTTTAGATTTGAAATTATACAATGATGATGGAAATTAAAGCACTGACTGCTACTTTTAATTTGAGGGTATTTTAATCCATATTAGACAAAACATGTTCTATCCATAGTCCCCTCCCTCCCCCAAACATTAAGCATGCCAAAATCAAAATGGCACATTAACAAGAACACTGGTTAGCTCAGCAATGTCAAATGACTGCTTGACTAAGAAAGATCTTTTTTTTTTTTTTAAAGAGTGGATGACCAAAGAATGTTCACCGTAATGAATAATAAACATTTAAGAACTGATGAACTGTCAAACAGATCTGGAACACTCTCTGGTAGGTAGGTTTGGGTAGTAGTGGCTTACACATTTGCTGAAGACCAGCTGAAGTACAGAGGCTGGACTGTAAGGTGCAAAAACAAGTTAACCTCAAAAACAGAGTGTCATTTGGAGTAGAAAATGGTATTGTGGATAGATGAAACATAATGTATACCAGAGTAATGGCAAGAAAAAAACAGCACACTAATATATCTGCGAAGGTGGAGGTGGTGTTATGTTTTGGGCATATTTGGCTGCTACTGGAACTGGCTCAATTGTCTTCATTTGAACAATGCTGACATCACCTGTTTTCAATGTGACTGTTCTTGCATGAATGTTTTTACAGTATGCTAGTTTTTTTCTACCCGCAATAGTGGCTGACCTGCAGTTTGTGGGTGGTGGGTTTTAATTTTCCACCCTGCATCAGATTGGGTCTCAATTCACTGTAAAATCATACATGTAGTATCAGCTAGTCCAATGCATGAATATTGTATGGAAGGAGTGGAGGTTGTGGAGGTTATGTAGCCATTTGGTTATGTAGCTAGCTGTATTTTCATAAACATCACCATTGTAATGCTAGCCAGGCAGGCTAGCTTACAAGTTAGTTACCATTCTTCAAAATCCCTCCCTATCCTCTCCTTCGGTTTAATTGGCATCAGTTCATTTTGAGGGGCCTGGGCAGCCAAAAGCTTAAACATGATTTGCTGCTAATATTTTGAAGTGTGTCTGATGCACATTATGCATTTTCACTAGGAATGCAACGGTACACGGTATGTTATCAAACCGTTCAGCATGCCCCCTATGGTTCAGTATGTGCACATGAACCGTGGTGTTACTATATGCCAGTTTTCCTATAATTTCCAAAACATGCTAAATTGCGCTGCAGACTACACGCACATTGTAGATTCAGATCCACAGAACCAGATGCGCAGCTTGTGAACAGGTCAGGTAGGCAACTGCTAGGAGCCCCATGTCGTTAGAGGGCTCTTGAGGGCTGACAAACTTTACTCCACAGCAATATCTCAAAATGTGGCAATCGCAGTGACCGCAACCCCCTCCCCCTTAAACAACCAATGGACAATTTGCAATGACATCTCAGTAGGAAACCACCCTAAAGGGGCCCCATAAAAAGAGTGGAAACTAAAAACAAATATTCTCCCAGCTCTAACGTGCCAATGGCAAGTGCTTGGCGAGAAAGAGAGAAGCAAATTTGAAGAGGCACCGCTGTCTTTCAAAGCCGCACCGCTGTCTTTCAAAGCCGCACCGCTGTCTTTCAAAGCCGCAGTGTGGGAACATTTTGGATTCAGTGTTCAAAACAGTGTTAATTTTGTCAACAAAAATGGTGACAAATATTCATTAAATACCCATTTTTAAGTGGCAGTTGATGAGACGGTAACTGACAAAATAGAAACAGAAAAAACAAAACTGAAATGAAAAATAATTTTCATTTTGGTTGACAAACATGAGACTAGACAAAATTATCTGACAATAGTCAAATATAACTACCATAGTTGTATAGGAGGATTTTGGAAAGAGAGGTTCTCAGTGTTATTTTACAAGATGCACTTTCAGATGTCATCAAAAGACATCCCAATATAAACTGATCAGCCATAACATTATGACCACCAGCCTAATATTGTGTAGTCCCCCTTTTGCCGCCAAAACAGCCCTGACCCGTCGAGGCATGGACTTCACTAGACCTCTGAAGGTGGGTTGTGGTATCTGGCACCAAGATGTTAGCAGTTGATTCTTCAAGTCCTGTAAGTTGCAAGGTGTGGGCCTCCATGATTGAACTTTGTTCAGCGCAGCCCACAGATGCTCGACTGGGTTGAGATCTGGGGAATTTGGAGGCCAAGTCAACACCTTGAACTCGTTGTTGTGTTCCTCAAACCATTCCTGAACCATTTTTGCTTTGTGGAAGGGTGCATTATTCTGCTCAAAGAGGCCAATGCCATCAGGGAATACCGTTGCCATGAAAGGGTGCCCGTGGTCTGCAACAATGCTTAGGTAGGTGGTAGGGATGTGCATTGGACCATATTTTACTATCCAAATAGTATGTGTTGTTATTCGAATAGTATTCGGTTAACCGAAATACATGTTTTTAAAAACTACCAATACCACATGAGCGCTACTACATAACACGCAAAGAACAGGGTGTTGTTCTCATGTTACATCGGCTCAATGACCGTTCGTGTGACAAAAAAGTGACTGCGTGTATGGAGGAAGCCGTGTGGTTGACACGCAAAACTACAGAACTAGAAGACAATCAACACACAACATTGAGATTAGTGGATGGAAGAGTCTAGAGAAGCTAATTAGCTAAGCTAACCAACTGTATGCCATTTGCTTAACTCCGTTTTCTGCACTCTCAACCGCCTTTCAATTCCTCAGCTGAACTTTAAGTAGCGTTTTGTGGCCAAATATTTTTTTCCGGAGGTAACATTAATTCAGTAAATATATTCCAGCTTCCCTTGAATTAGTTGACTTTCATCCACTTGCTAACAGTAGGCTAAGAAGTATACATTGCGTCATTCTGACTGACTGGTCCTGACCACACTGCTACCGCTTTGATTGAGGAACGTAAACAACAAACACGTGTGAAGGAGCGCATGTTACAAAAACGACTTAAACGGTATACTTTTTTAAAATGTCATGGTATATCGTCCTATGTAAAACAAATTTGATTGGAATTTTAAAAGTATTTAGAAAAATAACCTTCAAGTCTATTTATTTCAACCAAAAAATTACATATACGTAAAAAAAATGGGGGTTAATTGAATACACACGCAAGTATTTGAATAATAAATAAATTTCAAGGTATTCGAATATTCGACTCTCCATGCCCATCCCTAGTAGGTGGTACGTGTCAAAGTAACATCTACATGAATGGCAGGACCCAAGGTTTCCCAGCAGAACATTGCCCAAAGCATCACACTGCCTCCGCCGGCTTGCCTCCTTCCCATAGTTCATCCTGGTGCCAAGTGTTCTCCAGGTAAGCGACGCGCACGCACCCGGGCATCCACGTGATGTAAAAGGAAACGTGATTCATCAGACCAGGCCACCTTCTTCCATTGCTCCGTGGTCGAGTTCTTATGCTCACGTGCCAAATGTAGGGATTTTTGGCAATGGACTGGGGTCAGCATGGGCACCCTGACTGGTCTGCAGCTACGCAGCCCCATACACAACAAACTGCAACTCACTGTGTGTTCTGACCCCTTTCTATCAGTACCAGCATTAACCTTTTCAGCAATTTGAGCAACAGTAGCTCGTCCGTTGGATCGGACCACATGGGCCAGGCTTCGCTCCCCACGTGCATCAGTGAGCCTTGGTTGCCCATGACCCTGTTGCTGGTTCACCGCTTTTTCTTCCTTGGTTCACTTTTGATAGGTACTGACCACTACAGACCGGGAACAACCCAAAAGAGCTGCAGTTTTGGAGATGCTCTTACCCAGTCGTCTAGCCATCACAATTTTGGCCCTTGTCAGAGTCACTCAGATCCTTATGCTTGCCCATTTTTCCTGCTTGTAACACTTCAAATTTGAGGACCGAATGTTCACTTGCTGCCTAATATATCCCACCCACTGACAGGTGCCATGACAACGAGATTATCAGTGTTATTCACTTCACCTGTCAGCGGTCATAATGTTATGGCTGATCGGTGTATACGCACAGGCAAAGACCGTGGTGTGGTGCCTGGAGACATGGGTATACCCTAGCTTGTTAACTATCAAAAAGTTTTTGAATCTCCTGTTCTCCCCTCGTTCTTCCATTTAAAACTGATATTTCCAACCATGTCAATTAAACTGCTCAAACAATAACACATGCAATCCGCATTTTCTATTTCGGTAATTTCACACTTCCATGCTTTGCACAAAGCTGCACTCAAAATGTTCATACATAGGCCTAATGGTAGGCAATATCAACATTATAAGAGAAACATTAGCCTATGAAATGTTCCATTGGCCTTATTTGATATGGTGATATGTTTAAACTACTATAGGTTAATGAGACAATAAATGTGACTGGACTAAAATGTGACTAAAACATAAAGGCATTTTGTGGACTAAAATGGCTCACTGTTTTCATAATTTTGACAATAACTAGACAATCATTATTCAAATGATATTAATGTCTAAAACTGAAAGATATTTTAGTCAAAATGACCACAACTAGACAAAATTAAAAAAGGGTGCCAAAATTAACACTGGTTCAATACGATGACGAGGGTAAGAAGACGGTAAATGGAGTAGTCTGCAAGCATTGCTTTCCCACTGTCGCTACTGGAGCGGAAACATGACATGACATGACCAAAACCGTACCGATACCGTGACCTACAAACCGCGATACATACTTAACTGTGGGCCCATTTTACCGTTGCATCCCTAATTGTCACATTATAATCAAGTTTCATTTCGTTCTGGTCTGATATTCGTATTTTATGATACTGTCCCCAATGCTGAAACCGGGTGAAACAGGGTGTCCACACTATTAATCTGTACTGTCAGATCAAACAGGGTTTAAAACACAGCAGGACTCAGCAGGAGTTGGCCTTCTAGCACTGGGATGCTACAGTAAGCGTGTCAGGAAATCAACTCCTATCGCTATAACACATTTGTATGGACGCATACCCACGCACAAATACTATGCCATTAATGGTCCAATACAGCTGTTCTTATCTCCATATCAAATCATTTCTTGGGGAACTCTGATCTTACTGTAATTGTTTTCAATTAAAATGTTCTTAGCAAAAAAATATAACGCTATTTTTTGCTAAGACTGATGAGTGTTCTGAGGCAGAGATTTAGAGGAGTTGAATGGGAGAGATGTAATCAGAATACTAGCTGCTGTTAGCAGACTAGAGGGCAAAGGTCTATTCATGATACTTCTAACTCTTTCAACTCTCAGTTGAATGGGTATTGATTGTGAATTGAGTAAACTACCCTAACACATTTATATAATTTTAACAAATGCTGGCATCTGTGAAAAGATGTATTCTGGAGACCTGGCCAAGACAGCAGCAGAAATCTGTTTCCACTGATTTCCATTCTTGAACAGAGCAATGCATCAGTTTTAAGATCAATGTGCAAGGCACTAACACATTTAGTTGAAGCATGGATTCTAGGCTATTCCATGAATCTTACATAAGTAAATACAGTCTTATCTATCTCTGTAAATATGGAATCCTGGGGATTCCATATCCTGGGGATTTAAAGTAACAACCACCTAAGCCGTGTTTCCACCAAAAGTACCCAGAACTTATAGTCCCAGGAACTGACTTTTCAAGGAACTTAAAGGCTCCTTCAGCCCAATGTTGTGTGCATTTCCACTGCAGTCTAAAGACCTGCAAAGATTATGCAAATTAGTCTGCTGACATGTGTATGTGTGAGAGGAGTTCTGATTTCAGATTTACGCAAACAGCAACTATACATTTGGTTACACTACTATTTATATATTTATAAATTCCAAAAATGTAGGTGCAAAACACAAATGTGAAAAACACAAGTATAAATAACAACTTGTTTAAATTTTTAAGCTTCTCCCGGCACTGTTTCCCGGTGTGAATAATGTTCAGCTCACTTAACTTGCAGGATATTTGCATGTACACCTTATCATTACAGATCGCCATTTCCAATTCTTGCTGGATTTTGGTCCTCAGTATAAACGCTAAATAAGGCCTGGACTTCGTCTTTGGTGGTGTTAATGTGAATGGATAATGCATGCTGGTTCTCATTGCTTTGGAGTTTATCATCTCACATGCACTTTAGGTTGCTGTTTGAATAAAAGACGGTGTCTGTCTGCTATACACGAGAAACAAGTGCAATAAGCTCCCTGGTCACACCTAAATACAACACAAACAGCACGGTTTGGAGACCAATCACTGCTGAAATAGTTTAAATGTATGCATGTTCAGCCCAAGGAAAAATGCCTATGGATTTACTATTAAAAACAAAACCACTTGAAACAATATCCTAACAACATTAGTTGGAAGATTGACGTTACCATGCAACAGATTATGCGCCCCAGAATATATGTAAATATATAACTAGGACATGAATTCCCGACCAAGGTCGCAACTTTAAAATGCATGTATTAAATGTCTCTTCATATTTATTGTAAAACTGTGTAACGAAAACCTTTGTACGATTACTCAATGCAATTAACCCGTGGGCTGCGTCTCCTCGCAGTCTGCCTCCTCTCCAATTCAGAAACGTTCAGCACTGTAAGCCCCACCCCTCAAAGTTCTGATACTTTGGGAAAGTACTACCCCCCGAACAGGGACTGTTTTGGGGGTAAAATATAGTCCCTGGAACTTAATTTAGACCCCGATTCCTGTGGTGGAAATGCAGTGAGTTCCTCAAAAGGTTCCTAGTTCCAGGGTAAAGTTTCTGCGGTAGAAACATGGCTCTAGTAGATTGTCTGGTTAATGCTAGTGGTGAAAGGAAACCGGTAGAAGAGGGAGTTTACGTAGAAGGGCTTTGAAAATTAACACCAATGTAAATTTATACGCCTTGGAACTGAGGTCCATCCATTTGGTACAAGGTTCAGTGACAGGTGGGTGACTCAGTATTTGTAACAGAGCACAGGGAGCATGATGAAAACACTCCAGTCTTTTGTGACCCAGAAGAGGCGACATGAATCAACAATAAGTCACCGTTATCTATTGCGGAGAGAAAGGTGGCTTGAACAAGCTTTATTTGGTTCTTGCTTGGAACAGGAAGTAAACCTTATAACAAATATATAAAATATTTATCAAAAGATAATAATTTTGACCACTGACAGGTGAAGCAAATAACACTGATACGCCGATCAGCCATAACATTATGACCACTGACAGGTGAGGTGAATAAAACTGATAATCTAGTTGTCATGGCACCAGTCAGTGGGTGGGATAAATTAGGCAGCAAGTGAAAATTCTGTCCTCAAAGTTGATGTGTTAGAAGCAGGAAAAACGGGTAAGCGTAAGGATCTGAGCGACTTTGACAAGGGCCAAATTGTGATGGCTAGACAACTGGGTCAGAGCATCTCCATAACTGCAGCCCTTGTGACCTACACAATATTAGGCAGGTGGTCATAATGTTATGGCTGATCGGTGTGCCTAGGTATTTTCAAGATTGTTTTTCAACGGATGAGCCTCAAGATGAGAAAATTCCCTTTCTCTTAGAGGGAGCTCAGCAAAGGTCATGAATGTCTTTTTTAATTCTAGTCCAGTTTGAGACAACAGGGAGTCCCATGGTGACTGAAAGGCAAGTCTGGAGGTTTTTAACACCCCTGAAACGGAGAGGAATTTAAGTAGATGATTCTCAGCAAAGACACTTATGTCAGCAAGGTAATTTCTGACCTAATTGACAGTGCCTTCACTGAGACCAATATTTCTGACTCTGGCTATAGCGGAGTTTGTTACCAACTGAATCCAAGGCATTTTATAAGTCAACAAACAATGCAGCACAATTGTTATTCTGCAAGTTTTTGTTTGTCTTTTCATGACGTAGGGGTCAACGCTATGATATGACCTGATTTTGGATATGCCTATCACCTGCAACCCCGCTCCTGAGTCTGCCCCATTGCCAGACACACATTTTGGGTCAGGAAATTACATCATAGCAGCTGACCACCACTTTTCCATTCCTCACCTCTCAGTTCTCTCCCATATTCCCCAAATACCTCCCTCCCTCCACCAACTGTGCTGTACCCTGTCTCCACAGTCTGAAAAACACTGCCCTGCACCCTTTTTTACTCCCGCCTGATAAGATGGATTTGCGTCCTAGCGAGTCACTAAACCAGATTAGTCTGATTTGAGCTGGGCTGAACCACAGTGTATCCTACTTGTCTCTGACTGGCTGTTCAGCATCCCACCCAAACAAACCTCTGTGATCCCATACTAGCTGAACTTCTTATTTCAGTATTTGCTTTTATTCTCTTCTGATTGCTAGAGAGAGACATGCAAAACATGGCCATTTGATCTTTTTGGTCATTATTGAGTGTTAGAGGCCATTTTCCATTCAAACTATGCAATGTTCATTTTAAGAATTAAGTATTGCCTGGCCTATTTATACTTTTTATCCCCTTTTTTTCCTACTCCAGTTTCATCATTTACAGTTGTATCTACTACCCTGTCTCATTGAAAAAATTCCCAAATGATTTGGGAGAGAGTTGAAGATCAGTGCAAACCTTCCTTCAATGCATCTGCTCCAATCCATTCTGTGGATTTCCACATTGCACGTCCGAACAGGAAGTCGCGTAGGTCAACGGGTGTGAGGGAAGGCTCACTTCTCTGGTAACCTCAGTTAGTTTTTTCAGGTGCTCAAGCTGCCTGTAGTTCTCACTAGTTTGATGAGGCCAGGAAATATCTTGTGTTCTCTACCCTGGGCAATGCAAGCCAATTTGCATCACCCATGGGGCTTTCCAGCCGTTATTCAGCCAGCACAGTCAAAACTAGAACATGCTGTGTTGTTAAGGGGTTCCGTCACACACGTCGACCCACGTGACTCTGATCGGAAGGGCAGTGCTACAATAGAGCCTTAGATCACAGAGCCACCTCTAAGTCCACATAGCCTGCATTTTAAACAAAGTTCAAAACCCCCAATGTTTCCATTGAGGCCTTTTTTGATGTATGTACAGTAGCCTTCGGACAAGGTGTGTCTCTTACGTTTTTAACAACAAAAAGCCACACTCTTTAACTGATGGTGACACAGACGACACTCTTGGCTGCCGTATAGTTCACGTCTCTCGTCTAATGTAATCCCCACTGTGTGTATTACAGCTGCGTCATGATTCGCATCATCATTTGTTCTGTAAAATAAAAACGTGGTGTCAGGATGATGATGTCATCAAAACAGCATTCGAGAGGGAAATCACACTACATTACATCTCCAGCAAACAGTCAGGTTATCATGCTTCCAGCTTCCTGAGAATAATAGGCCACCTATCCCTGTGAGAGTCCGTTGGCCTTCGTCATTTTGATTAATCATACAGTCCAGCTAACAAGGACTGGGTCAAATGTACCTACAGTTACGGGTCATTTAAGGGTTGTGGGCTGCATGAATGAGCAGGTCTCTGCCTACTAAATAATAGGGATTTATACTGATAATAGGGATTTAAAACAGTGGACTCCTATTAAATGGTGCTAGGTCTTATGTGCACCTTGGTGACTGTTGTGTGTTAGTCAGCAACTATTGTTCCTCTCAGTAGCGTTGTACTGGCTGCCTCTCTTTTGTCAGTTATCCTATTCTCCCTGGTGACCTTCCTCACTCTCTCTGCTACATTTAAATTGTTTTTTTTTTCACTCTGTATTTTCATTGTGTATTTTAATCAACACTCGGACACACACACACACACACACACACACACACACACCATACCCAGGATGCTAATCCGGGATGGAGGATTAGTGTTAAATAAGGCACACTGTCGTTCCTCCGTGTTTGGTCACCCATCCACCCCTTACTCATGTCACCCACATCACATGACCCGGGCCAGGAGTTATACCTCACCATGTGACCCGAATGGCACAGTCTCAGGGCTGTGTAAAAGTTGGGTTATGTGTGTGCGGTAGGCCACTCTGTTCCTGGAGTTCCTTGATTACTGAAGGATTACGTTCCAAATAGGTAACACACTGAGCTACTTGATCACTTAAATAGTTCAGTGGCTACCTAAATTCAACACAACCACTCATCCATGTCACATAAATCCAAAACTTTTTTTGTAAAGAGTGTGTTTTAAATGTGGAATGTGTTTTTTATGTGTGGGGACAGCAAACCAGGGGATTTGCTTTTCCGGACACTGCTATGCTGGTTGCTA